>SRLM01000024.1:1537044-1762845 GCA_015708895.1 Populus ilicifolia
TTTTTTTAACAGCCAGTAAAATTGATACTAATCCTTTTTTTTAATATCTATTTATTTTTATATTTCAAAAATAATTTATATATATATATAGTGACATCTATTTTTTAATTTTTTTACTTTAAATTATTTTTTATATTTTAAAACTATTTTAATATACTATATCAAGAATATTCTTTAAAAATAAAAAATATATTATTTCAAAACATTCTCAAATAAAAAATAACTTTCAGATTTCCTAACACTTACAATTCTCCGGCGGACACGACACCTGTTTTCAAAATTGCTTCGAGCTTTTTAAGGATATGGCTGGCACGTGGCTGCCATCTTGGAGACCACGTTATCAGAGAGCCGTTGATGTGGGGCTCAAAACATTTATACATACCACGTGATCAGGAACCACGCGATTATGGTTTTCACTCTACCTGCCGCTGAGAGCGTGGCCATGAAGAGAGGTGCGCAGTCACGGGATTACTAACACGCAGTCGGTTATGGCCGCCACTGGCCAAATGAATGAATAATCTCCATGTAACAGCAAGAGAGAAAAAGAAATAAAAAAAAAAACCGGGTTAAAAAATTCAACATGTATCAAGAACATGGAAAAATAATAGTATATGTTCATAGCTGTATTCAGTATGATTTTGTAAATTAATTTAAGTTATTTTTTTAATCTTTTGATACATAAAGAAATTCTAAATATACCTGGTTATAAATAACTTTTAACTTAAATAGAATTTATTAAATTGATTAAAAATATTTATTTGATAAAAAATAAACTTTTAACTTGTATATTTTTTTTGTTTAAACAATTGCTTTAAACCATTTTTATCAACACATACTTCTAACTTAAAATTATTTTAATTTATTTTTATCATGAATTATTTATAAAAAACAGTATTTTAAATCACAAGTCAATATCAAAATGATTGAGTTTTAAGAGATGGTACATCAATTAAGAATTGTCAGCAAGGAACAATTAGGATTTGATTGCACTCCATTGCCAGTACGACCTGGAAATAAGTTGATGTGATTTTGGTACATTTTTATTTTAAAATATATTAAAATTATATTTTATCTTTAATACGAACACATAAAAAGTAATTGAAAATAAAAAAAATTAATTTTTTTAAACAAAAAATAAAAGTTGTCATGATCAGCATCATATTCAACAAGTATAATTTATTTAAGTCTTGATGTCAAGGAAAGATTCTTGATAGTTCGATTTGAAAATGGTGTCGGGACCGCCTGCGAGGCACAATTAATTGAGTGCTTTGAATTTAAGGGATAGGAGCCTTCAAATGATCTGATGGCCACTTCTGGTTTATTAGCAGGAAAGAATTATGCTATAAACTTTTAGCAGTAGCCTATCAATAGCACCAAAAAAGACAAGGCTAGCTGACAGTCAATTTGCAAAAATTAAGCACGCTTATCTGATTTTATAAAAAAATAAATACATAATTTTTTTTAAAATAATCATAGAAATCTTCAAGCTAGTACATCGATCTCATCTTGAAATGGAATCCAGTTACCAACTTATATTATAAAAAATAAAAAGTATTTTTGAGGGATGTTCAGGATCAGGGTAATAATTATTTAAAATATTTTTTATTTAAAAATTTTAAAAATATTTTCAATAATAACTTATAAAAAATAAAAAAAACTCAGGTCAAATAAAAAATTTTGAATTTTTTTAAAGCTACGATTGAAATGCGGGGTTAAATATCTTTTCAAGTATTTTTTATTTTATTTAATTATTTTAATATGTAAATATATTTTAAAAAATATTACAGTATATTTCTAAAAAAAATATCTTTAAATATTATAAAAGATAAAAGGAAACCTGATTTAAGAAATTTTCAATTCGAGAAACGAGAACGAAAGGAAAAAATCATCATTTAAACAAACGCTGCAGGTACGCATCAACCCCGCCAGGCAGCGCAGCAGCCCACTTCCATCTTTATAAAAAACAAAAACTCCTTGTAATTTATTTTTATAATATAATTATGGTTATTTTTTATATTTTTTTTAATATATTAAAATAATATTTTTTTATATATTTTTTAAATACAAAAATAAATAAGCGGCATCTCATCTCAGTTTTTTAGGTCCTATGTCTTTTGCAAGTGGAAGTGGGACCCAATCCCACCAAAAAACAAATAAAAAAAGGGCCAAAAATAGCAGTCACATACCGGTTAATCCAAACACTTATCGCAACAACAAATCAAATTACCATTTAATCACTGTGTGTGGTGAGCACATACAGACATAATTTGTTTAAAAACTGTCCCAAAAAATAAAAAAAACACACCACTCCTAGTGTCATATCCATATAACTAAAATACAACTGGGTGTACTCTAAGATAGATTCCCTTCCTTCCCCTTTTCGAGTCTGGTTCAGACAACCAAACTGACGGTTAAAGCCAAAAACACCAAACTCTCTCTCTTCGAGTCTCGACTCTAATTGCTATATGAGCACGAGATGATCCTCTTCTGTTCTAGACAACAAAAGGACAATATAGAAATCCCAAAACAACATCTTTCTGATCACTAGGATTTTAAAGGCAGAGCATGAAGAAAATGCTGCACCGTGAAGGAGAGGAAATGACAGAATCCGGTGACAGTACGGTGATTGTAGGAGTCAAGCTTGATTCAATGAGTAGAGAGTTGTTGACTTGGGCTTTAGTCAAAGTGGCTCAACCTGGAGATACTGTTATTGCTCTTCATGTTCTAGGTAGTAATGGTAAGTGAAACTTGGAACTTGAACTGATATTGTTTTTCGTTTTTTGTATTGGTGGTCTGATTTTGGTGATTTGTTGAAATAGAAATTGTGGACCGTGAAGGGAAATCTTCGCTTCTCTCGCTTGTTAAAGCCTTTGACTCTGTTCTTGCTGTTTATGAAGGTTTCTGTAACTTGAAACAGGTTGGTTTTTGGTTTATTACATTAATTTAAACTTGTATTCTTTCATTTGCTATATATATGGCATGTGTGTTTTTGGTACTTAAAGTGATGTGATTTTATTGCCATCTGTTCGGTTGATGAGAAAATGAAAATTTTCGAGTAGATGTTCGTTGACAAGTTAGAAAAGTTGGAGAGTTTTGGGGGGTTTTGATGGGATGTGTGTTGCAGGTGGATCTCAAGCTCAAGATATGCAGAGGTTCTTCAACTCGAAAAATTCTAGTCAGGGAAGTAAAATCTTATGCAGCAACGAAGGTTATAGTTGGAGCCGCCAAGAATCATCCTTCAATTTGGTCATCAACATCTGTGGCCAAGTATTGTGCTAAAAAGCTACCGAAGGACTGTTCTGTTCTCGCTGTCAATAATGGGAAAGTTGTTTTTCAAAGGGAGCGCTCTCCAAATACTACTGGTGACTTTTTATTGTTTATTGGAGCTTTACACCAATTTAATTTCTCTCTTATGTTTTTTTCCTCAATTTTCTGGGTGCAGTAGTAAACAATCATGTAATTGTTTCAGGAACAAAAGATCATAGTAAGAGTTTGCTTAGTGTCGTTCACCGGACGATTTCATCTGAGAAGAATTCCAGAGTATTGAATGAAAGTGGTGCCAATGAGGGCTCTAAGGATGATCAGGATAATGACCAGATTTTGGAGAAGGCCTTAATGAAAGCTCGTTCGAATAGTCTGGAAAGTATCATGAAAGAGAATTGCTCAGTTTGTGGGTCGGTTACGATATCTACTGATGATTCCAGTAATGAATCTGCAGAAGCATCTTCCAGTGATAATGGAGGTGATGACACGTCTTTAGCTCTAGTTCCGGTACCAAGGCTAGAGGAACCCGCGAGTTCAGTTTCCACATTAATCAGACAAGTGCCTGAATTAAAACCTGGTTGGCCACTGCTCTGTCGTGCAGCTTTACCAGATCAAAAAGAATCAAACATATCTTTGGTAAGGCAGGTCCGTGCGGTTCAGTGGGAGCAACTCTCATTATCCACTGTCAATTCCGATCATAAACAGGATGGTTCTGATAAGGGTGAAGATAAATTGAATTTAGATGGAGAAAGAGGTGCAATTGTTGCAGTTGGAATGGAGACAGCGACAGCTCCGCATACTCCTCACCACAATTCAAGAAGTCCGCCAAAAGAATTGGAGGGTCTTCATGAGAAATACTCAGCAACTTGCAGATTGTTTCAGTACCAAGAACTTCTCTCAGCTACATCCAATTTCTTGGCTGGTCTGTTTCCCTGTACAAATAGAAATTCAAAGCAACTTCAACTTCTTTTTCGTCATCATGTGATTGATCCGATCCTTTTATTTTGTTTTTCAGAAAATTTGATTGGTAAAGGGGGCAGCAGTCAGGTTTATAAAGGTTGCCTTCCTGATGGCAAGGAACTTGCTGTGAAAATCTTAACGCCATCTGAAGATGTGTTGAAGGAGTTCGTTCTGGAAATTGAGATCATCACTACCTTACATCATAAGAACATCATTTCTCTCTTGGGATTCTGTTTTGAGGACAAAAATCTTCTCTTAGTTTACGATTTCCTACCAAGAGGAAGTCTTGAAGACAACCTTTATGGTAATTGATTAAAAATTCTCTCTTGATCAAATAATAGTCAAACCCTTAATTAGTTTCTAAATAAACTGTTTAAATCTTTCCCGTGCTTGTTTATTTAGGTAATAAGAAGGACCCACTTACATTTGGTTGGAGTGAAAGATATAAGGTGGCTTTAGGAGTCGCAGAGGCCTTGGATCATCTTCATAGCTGCAGTGCTCAACCTGTGATCCACAGAGATGTTAAATCATCAAATATACTATTATCTGATGATTTTGAGCCACAGGTGATCGATGCATTTTCAACTCTTCATCTTCTCCTACAATAGTTTACTCTCTGGGTTTGTAAGTTCTGAAGCTTTCCTGGTATTCTCAGCTCTCTGATTTTGGACTTGCTAAATGGGCACCGACCTCTTCGTCTCATATAATCTGCACTGATGTTGCTGGAACTTTTGGGTATGTTATTTCTATTGCCACACCACTGATGTTACTATGAAGTCTTGTCTTTCTTGTCTTTTCATTACAAAGAGTTAATATTATGATTTTGATTGACTTGTGGATTTTAACGAAATAAATAATAATTTATTCCACTAGTTGGTTACTAAGAATAGATAATTGCTGCAGTTACTTGGCTCCTGAATACTTCATGTATGGCAAAGTTAACAAGAAGATTGATGTGTATGCATTTGGTGTTGTACTTCTTGAGCTTCTTTCAGGGAAAAAGCCAATAAGCAATGATCTTCCAAAGGGCCAAGAGAGCCTAGTTATGTGGGTATGTCCCTTGCTACTTGTTGAATTAACTCGGCACTGGATTTTTACATCTGGATTTTGTCTCTGAAAATCACATGCATTTGCTCGTCCAGGCAAAGCCGATCCTAAACGGTGGAAAGGTTTCCCAATTGTTAGACTCAAGCTTGGGTGATAGCTATGATCTTGATCAGATAGAGAGGATGGTTTTAGCTGCCACTCTGTGTGTAAAACGTGCCCCCCGAGCTAGGCCTCAAATGAGCCTTGTAAGGCATTTTTGTATCCTCTTTGTTCATCATGATATGCCTGCTTATCTCTCACCACTCACGATGCATTACCTCAATTACAGCATCATTAGCTCTGAAGTGTACTTGTTAAACATGAACATTTTACTTGTTGCATTTCCTGGTGTCTTAGTTCATTTTTTTTGGTTCAATAAAGGTTGTGAAGCTCCTCCAAGGTGACGTGGAAGCAACCAAGTGGGCAAGGTTGCAAGTTAACGCTGCAGAAGAATCTGATGTGTTGGATGATGAAGCATGTCCACGTTCTAATCTCCTGTCCCACCTTAACCTTGCATTGCTTGATGTTGAGGATGATTTGCTCTCCTTGAGCAGCATTGAGCACAGTATATCATTGGAGGATTACTTGGCGGGTGGAGCTGCTCATCAAGCTTAGACTAACCAACACCATTACTGGCAGGTGAAATGCAAGTAGAGCATTGTTCACTCCCTGCAATTCTTTTGTATATTCATCCTTTTGGTTTTTACATTTCTTGTTCAGTTAGGTTTGTGTTCTTCTTTGGGTTGCTAACAGATGGGTTTTGGATGAGAGGCTGTTTGTGGTGTGCCCTCGTCCTTCCCTTTAGTGGTCATAATGTAGCCACCAACTTGTTGGGACGGTTCTTTCCCTTTTACCTCAAAGGTGTCGGTGATTGATCTAAATGGATCAAGATTGTAATTTTTTGTAATGGTTGATGATGATGATTTTGTTGTATCACTGAACGTTTTCTGATAAAGTGAGACAGTGAACGCAAAAAAAGCCATTGCTCCTGGTGTCTTAAAAATGGTTAAATAAAATAGATTTTGATTAACATGCTTGTTTGTTCCCTGATTTGATTGTGTTTGTATCTGCTGTCTAACCAGTCCAGGCTAATTAGATCGTTAGTCTTTGCTTCTGCGACTTTGTGGCTCACAAAATGCTTGCACGGTCCATCCATTTGGAACTTGATGACAAAATGGTCATGTGGGATGGGTCCTTGAGAGTCTCTGTCATCCCTCTCCAGTGCGCCATTATGGTTGCATTGCCTCGGTTAATGTCTTTCCTTCACAGCCTTAGATTCCCTTTCTCCTCTCTCATCACCGTCATCCAATTGCATCCTCAATTTCCCATACCTTCATGGCACTAAGCTAAAAGTGGAGTTCCAGTCACAGTCATGGGCTCACAACCAAGTCCAAAACATCACATGTTCACTTGCCGTTTCCACCAGCACCATGTTTATGACACTAACACAACCAGAGGCTTTGAAGGAATCCAGAGGGTGAGAAACGTTCGAAAGATTTTACCTATGAATAGACTGTCTGAGCTTGATCCCTGTCCCTGACGAAACTCGCCCTTGAAATCATCCCTGTTCTCCACCTTCCACTTCTGCAAAGGCCTATCGATCGGACAACAAGATACAGAGCAGTACTGTATGAGCAAAATAATTAGCCTCCTTTTCTTCTTTTGCCCGAACAACTAGTAAAAGATGCATGGACACTTTGATTGTTGAAAAAAAAAAAAACTAATTTGCGAACATGTGAAAGAATCAAGGGTAACAGTTAATTAAGAGAATCGGAATCATCAAACTGCAAAGATGGGGCATGTCTTGCATCCTAGTATCCTGCTATCAAATATTTAAAATTATAATAATATTGTGTTTTAAAGTATTTTTTTATTTAAAAATATATCAAAAAAATAATATGTGTGTGATATTAATTAACTAGGTCTAGAATTTAGTAAACTTGGTAGAACAGACATGCGAGCCCCGCTTTTCATTTTACCTCCACTTAAATATGCTGGTAAAGTTGCGCGCATCACTTGCGCTGGGGCACAAAGAATGTAAATAAAATAATTAAAATAAATATTATTGATTATTTTTTAATTGATAAAAAAAGAGATTAAGGAATTTAATAATTTAAGGCAATCAATAAATTATTTTAATCATCTAATTAAAAAAATGATTAAAAATATTTTTTTATAATTTATTTTATTTTATTTAAAAAAAATCTCAAGATCACGTGAATAATAAAATAATATTAAAAAAATAAAAAAATAAAAATATAAGATAATAAACCCGAATTGAGATTTTATATTAAGAGAAAAATATATAAATAAAAAAAGAAAAACTTAATACAAGTTGATAAGTTCTTGTATAATAGATAAAATTGTACAAAAAACCATCTATAAAAAAAAGAAAAAAAGAAAAGATAATTCTTTTCGAGGAAGAGCAGGGCCAAGGAACTATGATAAGAAAAAAAAAGATATTAATTTAATGAAGAGTAAGTCAAAATAGAATAACAATTTAAAAAGCCAAATCTTGAAAATAAATTTTTGTTTGGTTTTTTAGTTTAATTATTGTTATAACTATGGTTTAATAGAAAAATATTTGATTAACATGTGAGATTTTACACTACCAACAAATTTTAATTTCTTAACTGAATATTTTATCAATATTTATATATTTAGTTTGTCCACATGAATTTTACAGATAAGCTCATAAATAAAAACACGTCGTCAAAATATTTATTATCCGTGTTTATGGCATGTCGGGGAGTTCACTTGTAATATAATTATTGATGATTTTATAAATGAAAAGGCATACCCAAAAAAAAAATACACACTCAATTTAATTGGTATTTTGACATGTCATCCACATAAATATTTTATGTAATTCTATCATTATTGTTTTTTAATATGACAGTGATTTAATTGATGAGTATGATATATCATTGACAAAACAACTATATGTTATTCTAACGATGTTTTTTAATATTATTAACAAAATTAAATCGTCAGAGATTAAACAATAACAATAATATTTTTATAGTAATTATTTTTCATTTCTTTAAAATATACTGATGACTTAATCCATTAATAAGTTTGCTAGTAATTGAATTACAAAATATATATTTTTTAAAAATCTATTAAACAAGTTAGAAAAAAATTAAATTAAATTAAAAATCAAATATTAATTATAAATTTAAAAATTTATAACTTCAATTGAAATTTATTTATAATAGAGGAGCTAGAGGATAAGAAGACGAATCTTTACGGAACCATGAGGTTAATAAAAAGAAGCACATGTACCATCTATCTATAACTTTAGCTCTATATATAATTGACAGAGTTCGATCGTCTCAGCATTAAGTCATTTTATCCGAGCAGTAAAATGAGTTATCTAAATTTTAACTTGTTGATTTAAAATCACCTCAAACTCTAGAGCTTGAGTATTCATAATTGATTGCAAGCATTTAACAATTAAAACACTTTGAATTGTTAGCAAGTCCTTGTTATATTATTTAAAATATTGCATGTTTGATTTTTATCAAGTCTACTAGACGACATTATCTCTAACTATAAATATAGATCAAGTTTCAAAGTGTGTTGAAAGATTCTCTTTTTATCTTTCCTATAATGACATGCTATATGTTTTCTATAAAATAGTTAGTAAATTCAAAAAAAAAGAGGTTAAAATCCAATATATTACATAATACTAGGTTTTACTATTCATAAGCTGTTGTATCCTTTTTTATGGTTAATTTTTCTGGGATGCATTTACAAAAAGCTTTCTAGATTGAGAAATATTATATTTAAAAAAAATTATTTTTTCACTTTAATTTTCTAAGAAATTAAAATATTACTCTGATTTAAAGCTTTTCATTTGTCACGTATTGTGGAGTTCATTTTGGCTTTATGGTTCTAAAACCAAATGCAATTTCTGATTTTTTCTTCGAAAGTACAAATAGAAACAGGAAATAAGCAACCACACGCGTAAACAGCCGGCTGAGAGCGTAACAAAGAGAGATCACCCTCTCGTTCTTTTCTTTCATACAGCATGGTCCAAACGCGGCCACACAAATACGTCAAAGATCAAAGAATAGCTGCCACCGCTATGGATCCTCGATCTTCCTATTTCCATCACACAAAGTACGCCAATCCTCCTTCTCCTACTCTTCCTCTTCCCCACCCTCAACCTCCTCCTTACCTTGACAACCTTAATTTTCATCACCGTATTAACTTCCCTGCACCACCGCCGCCACCTCCACAACAACTTCGTCCACCACAAACACCACAATTCTCCCCTCGGAACCCTCAATTCTCCTATAACCATAGGCCTAATCACCCCCAAATCCACGATAACTATCACCACCAGCTGTCGCACCGTGACCCCCCTCACTTCCCTCAATTGCCTAGGGTTTCTCATCAATTCAACGACGGCCGTCAGCCGCCGCGTCGTTTACCCGAATCCGACCACCGTGTTCATGAACCCCGACCTGATTTTAGGGTTCTGCGTCATGATCGGCAAACTAGGCATGAATTGGAAGGTAATCCCAATCCTAATTCTAGACTTATTCAGGACCGTAATATCGTGATTGATCGTGAGAGCGAGCATTATCATATTCGTGGTGAATTTGGATCGAATTCTGATAGATCTTCTGCTGGCGATTTTCGAACTGTATCGAATCAAGTGAGGGGTTTTGAGTCAAATTCGGGGAATTATGAGAATAGACGTCGTTTGAATTATGATTATCATGATAAGGGGAGTGAGAATCAGAGTTGGTTTCGTGACAGAGAGGTCGTGAGAGACGCGGGTAATGCATCGATTGAATTTGGTAGTAATGAGATTGGTGATGGTGAAACTAGGATTGCTACTGGGAAACGTGAGCATTATAGGAGTAGAGAAGGGAATTTGGAGGTGGAAAGGCATGGTGGTAAAAGAAGTCGAGAGGGTAGTTATGAGTTCAATAGGACTCCTAGGAAGCAGGTACAGAAAAAGAGTGCTCTACTTAGGATTCAACAGCCTAGTTACAGGAATAGAGAGGATGAGAGATTGCCTTACTCAGGTTATGTTGATGATACCAAATCTAGTTCTTTTAGAGGTAAAGATCAGGAATCTGGTTTTTTTAGAGGTAAAGATAAAGATAAGGTTATACATCAAGATCGTGGGATGGGAGAGGGAGAAAGAGAGGGAAGCCCAGTAGAGCTTGATGTGTCTTTTAAGTCTAATTCATTGGTAGCCAAGGCAATTTTGACGCCTTCTTCATCTACAGTGGGTGCTTCTGAAACGATTTTGACACCTAGGAATAGTAAAGTTAGGAAAGTGCTGGTCCCTGCTAAGGATAAGGACAGTATTAATTCATTGATGAATAAACCCAGCAAGGTTGCTGTAGAAGTGGGCAAAGGTGCAAGTGTTGCAAGTAAAGCTTCCAGTTCTGACAAGGATCTAAACAAGACCAGAGAGAGAGTTATAACTTCTGGTATTACTAATGTGCGAGATAGTAGTTCACTGCCTCTAAAGAATAGAGTGGAGATGCCTATGAAGAGGACTGTGGCTGTTAGAATTGGAACGCCTGGTAAAATATCTTCACTCAGTGGAAAGAAGAAAAAAGTTGTCAAGAGAGTAGTGAAGAAAGTTGTAAGCCATAATTCAACTTTATCTAGTTCACAACCAACAAAAACTCGTGATGAACCTGTGAAAGGAGATAGCTTTGCCCATACTCCAGCTGAACCCCGTGACACTGACAAGGCTGCAACTGTGGCTGATGTTGATTCACAGCCTTGTCCAATTGAAGCTACAGTGATACCTGAGAATGACAGGGTGGATAGATTTGAAAAGTTTATGGAATCAGGGCAGGCTGGCGCCGGAGCAGATTCTGGCAGTTTATTTGCATATAATACAAGTGGAAAGAAGAGCTGCTCACGTTCTCCCTTGGGCTCTTCAAATCACAATGAAACCAAATTTGGTGAGAGTTTTGTAAATGGTGATTGTGCCAAAGCCTTGCATGCTATCCCAAATATTGACAACAGTTTAACAAAATCTCTGGATGAAATTATTAGCTCTAATATTGGTGGTGTTGAAGATGTCAGCAAACAGCCTTGTCAGAATGGAGATTCTTGCTTACTTGAGAACAGTGCAGTGAGGGGATCTCTCAAGGTTATGGATTCTATTGAGGGCAATACTGATTTTGGTTTATTAAGTTTAGAAAAAACAACAATTCATGAGGATCCTAAGTATTCATGTATCCCTGTGATGGGTTTAGATGTTGCTTCAATCAACTCACAACAGAGAATTACGGTTTCTGACAAGGGGAAATCTGATGTTGGTTGCAAGGAGCCCTGTAGAAATCAGGGTAGCTCATTAGCTGAGAGAGGCATCACTGATTTCATTCAGGGTGCTAGTTTCCCTGTAGGAAGCAATGAAATTTCCGCTGCATCCATTTCAGGGGATACAGGAAGTCAGAATGCTGTCATACGCCTCAATCAGGGAGTGGGGGCCATTTTGGGTTCACCAAACTGCGTTGCTAATGTAGAAGAAATTGATATCTCCGGCCATGGAACTAGTGATGGTTTGGGTGAGGAGCTATCTCAAGATGGGGCTGCTAAAACATTGGAGAGTGAACCCATCAGAGGTTCTCTAGACACCAAGGTTTCTACAAGTGGCAGCGAGGAGGATGCAAATGACACTAAGAAGAACGATAAAAAAATTGAAATGCCTCAGTCAGATTTATCAAGGACAGATGTACCTGACATGCATTTGGAGCCTGCAATTATGGTCACCAGTACCACTGCACATTGGGTGGACACAACTTTGAGATTATGTTTTGAAGATGATGGTACAGCTCAGTGTACATTTTCTGGTTCTGAATTTGTGGATGCTGGCTCACAATCCTGTAGTAATGTAGTCAGTGTTCTTCATGAGGGCAGTTTAACAGATGTTTCAGCGGCTAAGGTTTCTGTCAGGAGTAGTGCTGATGGTGGTCAAAGAGGGGTATCGCAAAGGAATGAAAAGAATAGAAAGTCCTTTGCTCCTCAACTGGAATTGTGTTCTCCAGTAGAATCTGATGCTGATGAGGGACCTGTATTTGCAGGTAACTCTACATCGGGTATGGAAGTGCCATGCAATTCTGGTGATAGTCTAACACTGCCAAAAGGGGAAGTTGTAGTGTCTGATATGGATTCTCTGTGTACTTCTGATTTGCTATTGGCGCAGAAGGGGATCACTGCAATGCTTGAAAATGGTTCAGCAGGGGAGCATTTAAGCTCTGTGGCTTCTGTCAAAGATGCATTTGAAGTTGATGGTCTAAAAGATGTTCAATCTCATTTGGCTGTTGAGGAACTGGCAGTTAAAAAAGTGGCATCACATGGTCTATTTGTATCGGTACGCGAGGACATCATAGACACCACTCCAGTTATGGTTGTAGGTAGGAATCAAAATGATTCCATGGATATTGATGCTGTTGAGGGAGCCAAAGTGGACATTGATGCTGCAGAAGAGCAAGTCGGTATTGAGAGTGTGACTGATCATTGCCAAATCCCTTCAAAACTTCAGACCCAGTACTTGGATGGAAATATGCCCAGTATAGATGTGGATGATGGTGGGTTTCATGGTGCAAAGAATGATTCGCCTGGTATGTCAAACAATCCATCTTCATTTGGAGATGGCTGTGCAAAGAATGATTCGCCTGGTATGTCAAACAATCCATCTTCATTTGGAGATGGCTTTGGAGTTTCTTTTACCAATTCCGGTGATGAACTTATGGAGATTGTACCCGAGACACTGTCTGATAGGGGTTCTCCAGAAACTTTGCCTGATGTCATGGGCACATCCCTCAGCAAAAATTCAGTTGAAAAGATTCATGAGAATGATGATAAAATTCCAGCTGAGAGGCCTGTAATCAATGTTGGTTCTGACTCATCTATGAGTATTTCAAGTTCACGAAATGCTAAAGTTGTTTTAAATTTGGATCATGCAGTGGAACGTGATCAGTTGTTGACTGGGAATACAGGGCATTTGCCTTCACAGGATTCCAAAATTACAACTCAGATGCCAAATGCCAAGAGTGGGGATTTATATGGAAAGAAGAACCATAGTAGTAATCCTATTTCTAAGATTTATTCAGGTCGCTCATCTTTTGTTTTTACTGCTTCAAAGAGTTCAGCTTCTTCATCTTGCATATCAAAAACTCGAACATGGCATCGAAATGATAATTGCTCTGATTCTGCTCCGCCATCAAACAAGGCTTTCTCAAGCACTGTTCCTGTGCAAAGGCAATTTCCTAGAAAAGCCGATAAGTCCCAGCGGACCTCTTACATTCGCAAGGGTAACAGTCTTGTCAGAAAGCCTACTTCAGTTGCTCAATCCCCAGGTCCCCATGCTTTGAGTTCTTCTGTATATCAGCTCACCTCTTCTGGTACTGATGAACCAAAGAAGAGTGCTGGCTCTGACAGTAGAATTGATCTTGCTGATCCTCTCAATGTTTTGAGAACAGGAGGCCTGGATGCGTCTTTTGAGAAACCAAGAACACATCCACTATCTAGTGTCTCTAAAATATCAAATCAAGCAAGCAACTCTTTGGGGGTTCGTGCATCTTCACCATTAGCTGAGCATCTTCACTCTCTTTGTACTGAAACTGTAACGGTCCCAGCAAAATTGTTGGAAAGCAATGACATTCCAAAGTCTTCTGATGACTTGTTGAAAATTTCAGAATCTCCAATAACTCAAAATAGCCAAATTAGTAATTTGGAATGTCACAGTGATCCAAATGATGGGAATACCGTGGCTTTAGGAAATGTTAAGAGCCTAACATATGTTAAGCGAAAATCAAATCAGTTGGTTGCATCTTCAAATCCTTGCGCATCTTCTGTTCAAAATGCTCATAACACATCATCTGATAGCTATTACAAGAGGAGGAAAAATCAGCTAATTAGGACTTCACTGGAAAGTGAGATCAAGCAGACAGCCAGCATCCCTGATGAAAGTTTAAATTCAGAGGGACAAACTGCTCTTAACTCTTTCAGCAGAAATTTTAGTAAGAGACGACTGCGTAAAGGTGTGTTTGATCAACTTAGTTCTCTCTCTTACTCACTGCATTTTTAATCTCCGTGAAGAGCAATCTAAATGAACTGGTTGATTATGAGGCTTATGTATCTTATGACTTTTATAATATTGAGGCTGAAAGCACTTGCACAACAGGAAAATTTTAGAGGTTATATTATATTATAGCCATGCGGGGAGCCTTTTTTGAGAGAGTGGGGTAATGTAGTCCTGGTGCAGAGGTAAAGACATCTCTGGATTAGAGTAGTGAGATTCAGTTTAGCAAGTGGGGCAAAAAAAAACAGAATTTGGTCCCATATTTCAGGTTTGGAAGAGCACCTATAACACCTGACATGCTCTGTGCAAACTCTGCAGAGCAGCTTTCATTGACTATGCCTTCTTTTACTATTTACTTGTTGAAGTTCGAAATATATGTTTCTCACCTTGGGTTCCTTTTCGGATAAAAATCTCTCACCCTCATTCTATTCCACATTTGCTGTGTTTCTACTGAATGTGTACACGCCTAAGCTATTTAATTATGCTAGCAGTTTAGTTACTCTGAGGTAGACAAATTGAGAATGCTTTGGTATGAGCCCTCTTTTTTGACTGATTACATCTTGGCCCAATGAATTGGCTGGCAGGAAGTCTCTGGCTCCCGTATTTTCTTAATTTTCTGAATCTAAATAAAGAGATAACTTTGGGATCAGCTTTATGTATGAGAACATGGAGTTCTGGCTATCGTGCTGCTTGTATCATATATCTAACAATGAACTGGCAAAATTAATGGCATAATTTATTTATTGTGGAATGATTTTCATTAAGAAGATATGAATCCAGTTAGTGTGCATGCATCATACATAATCATGGATTCTTTGTTTGAGTGATCACCACTTTTTTGGATGTACTTACCATTCAAGTTAGTCCAAACATCATTGGAAAACTAGTTTTTGATAATTCCTTTTTCCTTAATTCTTTCTAAAACCAAATGCATCTAGGATGTAATCTTATACTAGAAATTGAATAGTTTGAAGATCCATGTGTTCTAATATCCTTTGTACATTATATGGAAATTAAAGTTCTAGCTAAACTTTTTGCTTGGCAAGGACATTCTCTGCATAACTTTTTTTGTACCCGTTTATAATGTCAGTTGTAGCAAGTTTTTAAGTAATTTTTTCTATGTTGAGCTGTAGCCCACAGTGGATGAAGCCATAATATACTCCCTGGTATAATGTGGAAATATTGTTGGAATAGCTTTTCATCATTTTTTGGGCTCTAGCTAATCTTAATTGTTAAATGGCTTCTGCTTATGAATGGAAATATTTATTAAGCAATGACATTCTTTCCATATCTTGCATTCCAAATTTTAATTTCAGCTATAGCAGTTCTGTTCTCAGCCCCCCCAAACTTGGTGTGTTTCTGCCAGTTACGGATTGTGATCTTGGTCATGATTTACTTCCTATGAATTAGCTTCCAGATATTGTTGGAATAGCTTTTTTTATCATTTTATTTTGACAAATCAATAATCATTAGAAAATAAACTGAAGTTGGCCATCATTTGCAGTTGTGACAAAGACTTGTGAACCTTCTAAGTTGTCTTTAGTCTGGACACTGCATGGTGCACAGTTATCAAAGGATGATGGTGATTCGTCACGTTGTGGGAAGGTCTTGCCTCATTTGTTTCCCTGGAAAAGAGCAGCCTATAGGAGAAGTTCCTTGCCAAATTCGTCTTCCATTTCTGATCATAGTTCCTTATCTACAATTGGGTACAATAACTGGTGGTGTTTTCCTCTAGGTTTCTGCTACTAATTTCACTTTCTTTTGTGACTTTCCACAAAAAAATAAAAAAACTTGACATTCTTTCTCAGCAGGAAATTGCTACTTTTGAGAAAGAGGAATACAGAGTACACGAGGTCAAAACATGGATTTTCACTTAGAAAATCCAAGGTATTAAGTGTTGGTGGGTCTAGTTTAAAATGGTCAAAATCCATTGAAAAGCACTCAAAGAAAGCCAATGAGGTCAGTTAGGCTGGATTGCAGGCAAACCTTTTGTTTTATTTTTCCTATTTAAACAGATTTGAAGTCTACCTATGTTCACTTACAATGTAAGAGTTTCATCATTCTTGATAATATTCCATTTTGCTTCTATACAGGAAGCTACCCTGGCTGTTGCTGCAGCAGAGAGAAAAAAAAGGGAACAGAGAGGTGCTGCACGCGTTGCTTGTCCACCAAAGAGTAGAAACATTTCTCGTAAGTTTACTCAAAGTATGGAGCTGCACTTAATATGCAGTCATTCTGGTCTGAAGATGTCTCCATAGTGCTTGCTTATAATCTATTTGTATGGGATTTTAGTGTTCATTCATCCCTATGGTTTTTTGAAATATGCTTTTAATGATTGTCTTGTAGAACTATAAAATAATGGATTTGAAAATATACTTACATTTTTTTTGCAGGAGAACGCATTTTCCGTGTTGGTTCAGTACGCTACAAAATGGATTCTTCAAGGCGGACTCTTCAGAGGATATCAGGTGGTCCTTTATTGATCTTTTTGTTGTTCATTTTGTAGGTTATTTATTGTGTTGGGTGTTGATAGCTTGGGCCTATGCCACCGAATTGGTTTCTAATAAGTGAAGAAAAATGATTTGTAGATGATGAGTCATCGTGCACCGAAGCCCTTCGAAAAGAAAAGGATGCCAAGAAGCTGTATATTCCAAGGAGATTAATGATTGGGAAAGATGAGTATGTCTTTGGTTTTGTTGCTTTTGAATAATTAGTTTCTAGTTGAGAGCATGGCGGATTGTCAATTGCCTGATATTTTAGAAACCTATGATTTGTGTTTTGGTTACTGGGTTATAAAAGGCTGCTTACAAACAAATTTCAAAACTGGCAGATATGTTCGAATTGGCAATGGTAACCAGCTCATAAGAGATCCAAAGAAGCGAACTCGCATTTTGGCCAGTGAAAAAGTACGATGGAGTTTGCACACTGCAAGATCACGATTGGCCAGAAAGCGAAAGTACTGTCAATTTTTCACAAGATTTGGAAAATGCAACAAAGATGATGGGAAATGTCCCTTCATTCATGATTCCTCCAAAATTGCTGTCTGCACAAAGTTTTTGAATGGTTTATGTTTCAATCCCGACTGCAAATTGACTCATAAGGTTTCTAGTCAAAAGAACTTGACATCCCTGTTTCAAATGGCTGATTTGCCTTTGTTGACATTCCTTCTTGATTTTATTTCTTTTGCAGGTCATTCCTGAAAGGATGCCTGATTGTTCTTACTTTTTGCAAGGTGCTTTTCCCCCTTCTATTATACTTTTGTATAATCTATTGGTGATAGTGCAGGATTCTGAGAATTTTTCTGGCAGGCCTTTGTACCAATAAAAACTGCCCTTATAGACATGTGCATGTCAACCCAAATGCTTCTACCTGCGAGGGATTTCTCAGGGGCTATTGTGCTGATGGGAATGAGGTATCCACATGTTCTTTGTATTCGAGTAACTTGTTTTTGATTGACTTTTGATGATTAAATATTGAATTTTCGTCAAAACAAGAAAAATATGTGCTAGTTGCTCCAAAGATGATTTACATTGCCATATCCAGTATTTTACAGGGACAATATTACTTGTAGGATTGCCTGCCCACCGGACCTTCCTTTCCTTAAAACTGCTGGCTGACACAAGCTGTTTCTGGCAATTGCTATAAGATTAGGCTTTGAGATACTGTTTTGCCCCTGAAACAAGTTTTAGAAATGCTTCATTTCATTCCTGATGATCTTTTCTTTTTAATCCTTAGATATATATATATATATATTTTTTTTAATGCTTGATGACTCTTTCTCCGCCCACATAAATCTGCTATGCAGTGTCCGAAGAAGCACAGCTATGTCTGCCCCTCCTTTGAAGCAATAGGATCCTGTCCTCAAGGATCCAAATGCAAGCTACACCACCCCAAAAACAGAACGAAGGAAAAGAAAAGCAAGCGATCACGAGAGAACAATGCACAAGGGCGATATTTTGGCTTGATGCACATCAATGCCACTAAGACAAGAAATGCAGTGCCTGGAAAGCTCTATGTGCAAGATAATGATACCATTGGTTTTAAAGGAATTGCTGATTATATCAGCCTTGATGTTAGTGATGAAGAAGTGGTAGAAAATAACAATCCAGGTGATCTGCATACAGCATTCGGTGATAGTGACCCCTTGAACTTTCAATTAGGTGATCTTGATAAGTTAATTAAACCAGTCCGTGTAATGAACATCTAACGCCAAGATCTCTGGTAGCTTAATTTTTAAGCACCAAGCTTGTGCCACAGGAAGTCTGTTTGGTGTACAGGAGGCAAATCAGGTTTTATCACTTGGGTTTTCTGTCATTGCAAATGCCTTTTCGGTCAATAGAATAGCGTGGGAAAAGATGGAATGATTTTGATGAGCTTGCAACCTTCTTTGGTTGTGCATAGGGTATATGTTAGTTCTTTATTAGGAAATAGGAACAGGAACAGGATTAGGAACAGGAACAGGAACAGGAATACAGATGCCTTGTGTTTTCTCTTCTTTTCTTTCATTTATAGTCTTTTTATACGAATACATTTTGTGGCTTCCTTTGTGTACATGATACGTTGTAATAATTCATAAATGAAATGATGCCAAGTTTTCGTCCTTCCAACTTCTTTAATTTTGTGTTTCTCATGCTCTTTTGGCTCCCAATAAGACTACTGTTACCCCCCCTCCTGGAGGATGAAAGCATTGTGCTCGGCCTTAGTTGTGCTTGAAAAATTCGTGGCCTTTTCATAGGCATGGCTCCGAAGTTGAACTTGAATGAGTCGGAAGGTATCCGTCAAGTTTAATTTCTGGAATACTGATGAGAATAGAGAATCGATCCCGGTTCTTCTGGCAGAGCCAAGAGCGCTGTGCCAAAAAAGATAGTGGTATCAAAGTAGGTTATTGAACGTCAGGTATTTTCAGGCCAGCAATATGAGATTATATTTAGCCTTTGCATTGCAGAAGGGAATGAGAAAATTCAGAGTCACAATTACTTCAAATTAGGAGTTGCGAATCATTATTTAATATCGTCGTAAACTTAAATCATCTTTGTTTTTGTGCAGTCATGCGATGCGCTGCCTGTACGCATTCTTTGGTGCCTGTTCCTCACAAAACCAAGAAAGAAAAAAGGTCGAGGGTGGCAAGAATGATCAGGTCAAATGTTCTGAACGTTCGAAGTCCACCGTTGCAAATGGACAATACGTCTTTTTAATTCATTAAAGTAGAAGCACAATTTAGAGAGCCCAAAAATATAATACATACAGAGAAGGAAATAGAAACCCTGCATTAAGCTCAAAGCTAAAAGCCAGGCTATTCAGAAAGATAAGAGAGTGCCAGAGCTCAATTCGTGGCAGCCCATCATTTTCTGCTTTTCTTCACCACACAGACCTTCGTACCGTCAATAAAATTAAGTCTTATCTTATCCAGAAAATAAATGGACTTCAATCTGCTGGCTTTTTTATGAATTTCCCAAAATCTCAAGCACTGGAAAGTAAATCTCTTAAAAGCTAGCAAACAAAAAGTTTATAGAATTTGACTACCAGTGCCAAATGCTACAGCGCATTAGATTTTTAGCAATGGCAGCAACTTCCTCTTACATTGCTGGTTCAAAGTTCTCTATGCTGGGTTGGCTTGGAGGCAGAAGAGAGCTGAGAAGGAGACGTGTAATCTCTATTTCAGCTCAGCAGCAAGCTGAAGTCCAAGGATCACAGGAAGTGGATGCACAAGAAGAAAAGGAGCTAGAACAGGAGAAAGTGAAGCAACCAACGCAACCAAGACCAGTGGAACCACAAGTGAACGTGAAGAGCAAGAACATGAGCAGGGAATATGGAGGGCAGTGGCTCAGCAGCGTCACACGGCACGTGAGGATCTATGCTGCCTACATTGACCCAGAAACTTGTGAGTTCGATCAAACTCAGATGGATAAGCTCACCCTTATCCTTGATCCTACAGATGAGTTCGTTTGGACAGAAGAGAGTTGCCATAAGGTTTACTCCTACTTCCAGGAGCTTGTGGATCACTACGAGGTGAGTCTGTCATAAAATCACGCATTTTTTAGTCTTGAGAGAACTTAAAATAACAAATTGCTGGAAGCTCTACTCCATCTTTTGTTTAGATTTGCAAACCCTCTTGTAAAGAAACACAGGTTGAACTTATTATCGGACATGATTTAATGTCATGACATTTTTTTTATTTGTTTTTCATTGAAAAACAAGAGCACCTGAATTAATTAGTAGTCTTTATATCATGTTAAATCCCCCATAAAAGTCCCGTATCAAACCTAAAACAAATGGAACTGCATCGGTAAATACATGCTTACCCTGATCTTTGCATCATGAGAAAGAGATGGGGACAGGGAGATAGTCGGCTTCCTTTAACCCCTTACAAACACATCTTTAATCCAAAGAGGACGCCAAATCAAAGTGATAGATGTTGAGGCCTTTTGTGATATAACCACATCTTTCTTCATCCCAACCGCAACAAAAAATCCATTCCAGAAAACATCAACTTAAAAGCTTTTTTCTTCCGGCTGCAACTTTAGGACTGAAATCACCTTCTTTCTGTCCAATCGGCACTGATACTGCTGAAGCATCCTCATACTACATTTTAACCAACAACAGCTTTGATTTGAATAAAAGGATGCCAGGGAACCTGGAATTACCAAGCATCTGTATCAATCTTGAATGGAAGACGTGTTCTGTAAAGTTCTGTTTGGGTGATCAGTGGATCCCTGTTATGCATTATGAGTACTAACGTGTTATGTGCAAACAGGGTGCCCCGTTGACAGAATACACACTGCGACTGATTGGTTCGGATATAGAGCACTACATAAGGAAGCTGCTTTATGATGGAGAAATCAAATACAACATGAATGCAAGGGTCCTGAATTTCAGCATGGGGAAACCACGCATTCTATTTAACAATGATGGCCAGCTGGAAGATGTACAATCATAAGACACAGATAGGGTGTCCAGACAAAACATAGACGAATGCATCAAGTTGAGATGTGGAATGTTTAAATACGGTTTCATACTGACGGCTCATCTCCATGAGCCGCTAAAAGATGCATGAGTATTTAGCATTCTATGCATTGGCACTTTCTACCTGGTATAGTTTCTGGAAGTACAACCTTCGCATCTACCAATCTTCTTCACATGCTAGATTATATTTCATGATCTAATTCAGTCACTCATAAGACATCTATCTCTTTCTTATGTTTTGGCCGCATTTTCAAACATGAAGAGTCCAGCCAAGGTCGAAGTGCTCGAGATCCAGCATGAGATGCATTCTGGACAAAAAAGTAACAACCATATGGATTAGAAAGTGCCATATTGTGCTTACAACAATTAAAACAATGTCAAACACGTTTAAGCACACAGAGCAAATTCAGGTCCATAAATTATTTTGTGTTAACTGGAAAATATGGAAAGTCGAGGTCACAACAGTCTACCTAAGGCTAAAACTAGCAATTAAATAGATATCAAACCAAAGACAGTTCTCTTCCTTGTTGAATTGAAAAGAAAGATGATTTCCATTTTTTTTCGTCAATTGATTAAATGCATTACTGAAACAGATTGATGTCAACACTAAAAAAGCTTTTGAAAAGAAAACACAATAGAAGTTTATACTCACCATCAACCAACAGAAAAAACCACGCATGAGATTCAAAATTTCTGGCCGGTTACCCTGAGCTGATCGGATCTTTGCTTCCAGATCTACAAGAACAAATAAAAAAAAATTACTAGTAAGTTACGAACAAAATTAATCAAAAATCATAAAAATGATATATCTATCATGGCCACGCATAAATACTGAGAGAAGGAGAGTAACAAGAGCTCAAAATTCAGATGGCATGCATCTGTAAACTGAAAAACAATGCTGATGATAAAATCACCTGCATGATGGTCAAGATAAGATTTTCCAATAGCTTTTGTTTCATATCTTATACACCCACTCCGCAAGTTTATATCACGGTTCACACGACTTCGGTGAGATATTCTTTGCCACAGGTCTTCGAACTCCCTTTCATCATAAGGCTTTTCAAGGATTTTCAAAAGTTCCTCTCTAAATTTACTGGAAACTCCGTTGTCCATCCAACCTTCATCCTTAGTTTGCCAAAACATAAATCCAAAACAGACTTCAGCTGTCATAATTATGCTAACATAATTCATTTAAAAGCACAGAAACATGATAAATAAGAGAAAGAATTGGAGGAGGAAAGGATGAATTACCTCTACAATGTATGCTTTTGAACTCACAAATGGAGTATCATTTCCACCAAGAAATTGATCCTTGTCCATGACAATCACCTCAGAATCAGAGGAACCCTGTTCATCCTCTCCAAACAAAACTCCTTTTCCACTTTGAGGAGCGAATACTGCATATCTACCATCTTTTTTAAGTGAATTCAAAAAACTTCGGTAGCTATGATCCACCATATCCAGATTCATCTCACATTTGTTTTTGCAATTTGTGGAGCTAGGGGCTTGTGGACTAGGCTTTTTACTTGCATGCCCATCAGCTCCATGTGGGACTGCATTCGGGGACTGCTTTTCAAACTTCCTTTCAACTGCCGAATGTCCCCTTTCTTTGGCTGGAACATCCTTTATATTTTGTTGAGTTTCCATCCTACAATTCTCCATATCCAGATGCATGTGTTTGCGCTTGCAATTATTCATACCAATAGCTTGTTGACCAGGTCTTTTCCTTGCAATTACATTTTCTCTGCAAGAAACAAGATTCGAAGGTTCCTCTCTCACCTTACTTTCAACTGCTGAAATCTTTCTCTCTCTGGATGGAGCAGCCCTGGATTTTCTTTGATTCTCTGTTATATTATTCACCATTGTCATTTTCACCTTATGTTTTCGCTCAAAATTAGTCAAACTAAGAGCTTCTGGACTAGGCCTTTTACTTGCACCTTCATTTGTAAGATCCACAGTTTCCCCGTTCAAATTCCTTTCAACAGCTGAAACCTTTCTTTCTCGGCTTGGGACATCCCTCAATATTCTCTGGGTCATATCCAATTTCATTTCTTGTTTGCTCTTGCAATTAGTTGGGCCAAGAGATTCTGAATTAGGCCTTTTGCCAGCATGTCCATCTGCTCTACAAGAAATAGGATTCATATATTTTGTTATCTTGTTGCTTTCAACCACTGAAATCTTCATTGCTCTTGCTGGAGCACCCCTTAATTTTCTTGAAGCTGCCGCTCTCTCTTTCCTCGTAACACTCCTTGTTTCCACTCTCTCAATTCTCGAATCATTCTTCAACAATTCCGTGGTTCCTTTGCTCTTCCTCTTTGGACAGTCCTTCTGAGTGTTTGGTTTCTCTATGTTACACCCATCATATGCGCCATCTTGTAAGTCATACCTAACAGTTATTGATATCTCATTAGTCAGTGGAATCTCAAGAATGCATGATTTCCCATCCTGTCTAAGATTATCCAAGAACATCTTATAGTCAGGATCCTCATTAGTGTCGGCACCATCACCTACAAAACCATCATCTTTATTATTACCATCATCTCCTTCATCTTCCCCTACAATGCCATTATTGAGATGCCCATCATAAATGATATCATTATCTCCAGCCCTAGCACCGTCTAGACCAACATCAACTGTCCCAACACTAGCAATACCATCAGGCAGAGTCATAGGAGCAGTATCATCATCAACAAGACTAGTATCCGCATTACCACCATCCAAAGCCCCATTAATACCAACATTATTCTCCACAAACCGATTAACAAGGCCAACAGCATTACCATTATCAGTTGACCTGACATTTCTCTTGGATGAAGACTTGATATCCACACAAGCATCACAGTCACTATCAACATACAGCCCTCCATCTAAGTGCTTTAAAAACTTCTTGTAATGTTTATGAACCTCATAATTATCATCATCGTCAAGTAGAATACAGCTGCTGCTGATGGGTGCATTCATTGGAGACACGGTATATTTAATACCACTGTATCTTTCGTTATTTTTCTTGGATGAAGAAGATTTCGTGTCAAGAGGAGCATCGCTATCAATAAACGGCCCTCTAACTGAACCATCATGATACTTCATGTAATCTTCATCACCAACATCGCTGTCATGGCCATCCTTCGGAGCACAAAAAATTTCAGAGCTACTCTTCAGAGCTGCAATGCCTTTACAGCTGTTGCCTTTTCCATTAGAATTGACCTTGAATCGTCGAGTGCCAATATTCCTTCTCTTCAACCTCCGATCCAACCTCTCATCATCCATAAAAACAAACCCTTCACTTTGAACAACAACAGGAACTCCTTCCAACGTTTTTCTTTTGGTAGACCCCATAAATATCTCCCCCCAGAAAAGAGGTCCTTTCTTCATGTAATTGAACTAATTAATCACCCCTGTTTTCAAATTAAAAAGACAGACAATAAAAAATAATCAGTTCACTGCTAAAAAAAAATAATTTCAGCTTGTCTCAAAAAAGAAACAGAAAATAACAATCTGCAAAACGCACCAATTACAAGGATGAATGAAAAAAGGGTCTAGACTTTCTTTAGAAAAAAAAAAGCCATAAAAAAATCTACATGCATGCAGATTTCTAGACAAAGAAACCCTTTTCACAAACAGTAAAGACACCCTCCTTTCCTCTCTCGTTTTCTCCTAAACCACAGAAAACCACCATAATTATAGAAGTGGGAGAAGATTTTCTTACCTGATCAGCAAAAACATTGATGCTTTGATGACATATTGTTGAAGAGAGCCAGAACAAAAAAAGAAGGATAGAAAGGGAAAACCTAAAGTTATATTTGGGAAGATTTTGAAGAGAGACCTTTGAAGTAAATCAGAAATAGAGGACAGTTAGCGAATCGAACGGGAGAGAGAGTGAGAGAGAGAGAGAGGGGGGGGAGAGGGCAGAAGGAGTGAGTGACTTGTGTTTGGAAATCAAAGTCTGACATGGTGAGCAAGTTGTTGCCTATTTATATGATCCGGCTTGGTTTGTACGGTCAGTCTAGAACCTTTTTTTATATATATCGTTATGAGCTTTTCTTTGTTAAAAAATTGAAACGACGAAGTTCATAGCCTTTTATGTTTTTAAATTATAAACTCAACTGAACTGATCAGGTTTGGTTTTGATTTTTCCTTAAAAACCAGTTAAGGGTTTTTAAGGCGTTTTTATAATGGGCCTAAGCTTTTCTAGGCTTGTTTTGAGTTGTTTATAATGATACTGGGATGTTTAGGCCTGTTTCATGGATTTATTTTTTTGTTACGGGCCACCCTCCTGGGCTTCACTGTAACACTAAATTAAAGTATAATCATCATACAGTACATTAATTGATCATGCCCTTTTCTTTTCTATCAATTGGATCCATATAAAAGTGCCCAAAGAGATGGCAAAGAAAACAAGAGACAAGCTGCAGGAAGGTGGCAACATCGCCACTGTAAAATAATAATAATAAAAGACAACCAAGATAGAGGCAAGATATACATGGAACAGAGGATGCTGACATGAGAACCGCAGTTTACCGAGACGAGAAGCTCGGTAGAACACCAACCCCTTGCCATGAGAGGGAATATCGGTAGAAAACCCGTAGAGAGACCCGATGTAGATGGAGCCCACACCGGGGAAGCAACTACCATCGCCGCCGCGAAATTGACTACAAGAGGCAGATACCAACCCAACCACGAATAGATGCTAGAATAATGTAAGCGTTTTTATTAATGTAGAAAAAACATGAGGTTTGTAGATTTGATAGACTTGATTAATTTAAATAATATAAATTAAAAACATAGTGATAATAAATTAATTAATAACATAAAAAAGTTTTAAAAAGCCCTATCTAAACTTATTCAGATTAATATATTAAATTTATAATTTGATTATAATACTAGATAATTCTTTAAAAAAAAAACAAAATAAAACTATAAATCTTAATTATTAAACAATACAATATTAAAGAAAATTTTTTATCAATTCAAAACATTAACTTTATAATCATGGATACAAGATTAAGATAATTTTCTATAAAGAAAATAAAAAAAATCATAAAGACTAATTATTAATAAATTAAATATTAATGTATAAAATAAAAAAAAATTAAAAATCAAAATCAATTCATGTTAACTTTTAAAATTCATGACCCTGCTAACCCTATAAAAAAACAACCCTTAAAGATAATAAAATAAAATTCAAAGCTGATAAAATATCGAGAGATAAAATATATATATAAAAAAAAGCAACTAAAAAAAATCCAAAGAAAAAGAGAATTTAATAAGAAAAATAGAGATTAAATTTAATACAAAAATAATTTAAAATTAAATATTAAAGAATAAAATTGAAAATAAAATTTGATTAGAAAAAAAGATAGAAAAAAGCAATTAAATGGATAAAAATTAAATTTGATGTAAAAATTAAATGAAACTAAATGATGATGAATGGAATTGAAGAGAAAAAATAAAAAAAGTTAAAAATAAAAATAAAAATAAAAATAAAAGGTATGAAAATCAAATTAGATATAAAAAATACATAAAAGGATACCTTTATATTTTTACAAGGAAAAAAAAAAAGAAAGAAGAAGAAGAGAAGAAAAATTTATCACAACTCAATCCCTACCCTATTGGATTCTCTTACCACATCGTTACAAAAATCATGTTGGGTTGCTTATAATGCAACCATAAAGGGAGATGGAACGATGTCTTGCGTGATTTTTAAAGTGTGCAAGAGTCTTCTACTTGCTGAAACGTGCATTCTAAATATAAAATATTTTTATTTTTAAAATAATAATTATATTTATTAAAAGATTAAATCACTCCTTAGATAATCTAATAAATATTAAAATCTTATTTGGAAATACAAAAATCTCCTCAAATGGAAGCTTAAGAATATTTTTTTTAAAAAAATAATATGCTTTTTAAATGTTAAAAAGACCAAGTTGTTTATATAAACTATTGTATCCTACACATGACTGTCTTATCTAATTAACAAGTTCATTGATTTTTTTGTTAAAATAATAATTATATTATTACGATGAATGATTTGTGTCCATGTGTAAAATGAATCCTTCACGTCAGTTAATTTTTTTAACAAGCAACACAATAAAAGAAGACATGTTAAACATCAAAAGCACATTCCAACTTATAAACCAATCTAGACGGAAGCTGCAGCTTGAAGGTAAAAAGAAACTCCTAGTTTGTGTCGATGGCGTGGTTGATAAAATTCTACGAGTGTAATATTTTACATGTAAAATTATAAAATATTGAATTTAATATATTTATCAAATTTAATTTATTTAAATTTGATATAGTTATCGGATCTAAAATATTTAAATCTAATATATACCTGTCTAATATAATTTGCTTGTTTTAGACTTGATTCATTTAAAATATTTTTTAATAATTTTTTTTAAATTAACAGTGACCTAATAGTAGTTATTAAAAAAAATTAACTTGAATTTTGATCTAACTCAAGGATTTTTAACGAACCATTAACATGATAAAACCTAACTATTTTTTTTTATTTTTTTCAAGAAGAAAACCATGCTTTTTTAGCCAAAATAATTTACTTAAAACAGATTTGTGTTTTTTGAGTCCGCTGCCGAGAAGGGGAAAAGATTATTTAATTGAGAATATTCTTTCTGGATAGCTGAGCCGGAGCAAATGCCTCATTCACTTCGAGGGGTCGGTCGTTCACGGAATCAAGCTACATGTGTATGGACTACAAGTGGCTCGTGATTGAAGAGAGGGAAGTGACAATTACCCGAACAACTGAAAACAGCGACACCACTTTATGACAGCTCACCAAAACAACTACTTTTCCTAGAAAGCTAATCATGTTCTTAAACGTACATGAAAAGCATAAGCGCGAGTGCTTGAAGGATCTTATATTAAAAAGCCAAAGATGAGTCCTTTTGGATTAGCATGATCTGTGACGTGACTAGTCTCTATTAATTGCTTATTTTTTTTTAAAATTTTTTATTTAAAATATATTTTTTCAATTTTTTATATTAATAATTAAAGTAATAAAAACATTAAAAATTTAAAAAAAAAATATCTAAGACTTCAAGGGACTAGACTGTGAAAAAAATATTTAACCTTGTCAAATTGGGGGTGCTCTAGAAAACACTAGGGATTGGATTGTGAACTGAATAACAATTGGGGGTCTGATTTATAACCATCTCATTAAATAAATAATTAATTATATATTTTTCTTAATTCTCTCTCTCTCTCTCAATCTCTCTCTCCCTCTTCCTGTGTCTGTCTGGTACATATTGGCATGTGGTATTTGGTTTCTGTTCACGTAACTCCAACTCAACCTCCCTCAAATATCAGTCACCGTGTCACCGATTCTTCCTCCTCGTCCTCCTTATTAACCCGCAAGACAAAACAAACAGACTCTTCTTCAGCATGGAAGCATCTGTAGCGACGGAATCTCTCTCGAAGCTTAATATCAATGGCGATTTTGCTTCCTCTCTTCCCAATCTCCACAAGAACCTTCACCTCCTCTCCCCTCAACAGGTACATGTCTGTTTTCTTATATATCCACACATGCGTGTATTGTGTGAACATCATCTTGCATTTCATTTTGATTGTAATTGGTGGTGGTGGTGACATGGCAGGTTGAGTTGGCGAAGATGTTAATGGAGAAAGGACAGTCTCATTTGTTTGAGCATTGGCCTGAGCCCGGTGTTGATGATGACGAGAAGAAAGCGTTTTTTGATCAGGTTTTTTTCATTTTATTTGGAATTCGGCTGAGATTTTCTTCCTTGGGTGGATCTATTGACAGGAAATTGCGAATTGTTTAGCTGTTTGCGATGTGGATTTGGATTTAGAATTAAATTATAATTTTAATATTTTTTGGCGAGTTAAATTAGAAATTACAATGGCACTGTGAAAGAACGATGTTGAATTTGGTATAATTTGATCTGAGAAGAAATCTAGTTTCCGTGTAAGCAAAAATTGAATGTCAGATCTTTTGTTGAGAAGAAATTAATTTGGACATCCTTTTGAATGTGGATTTGTTACTCTTTGCTGCCTTTTTTATGCATGTTTTATTGTCTCTTAATGTAAACAATGAGTTTGAGTTTTCAGTTCTGACTTCTACGAGCAATTTGACTGTGCAGTAACGTTCAGGTCATGTGGTTGCAGGTGGCTCGGCTCAATTCTAGCTATCCTGGAGGCTTGGCATCATATATTAAGACTGCTAGAGAACTTTTAGCAGATTCTACAGCAGGAAAGAACCCTTTTGATGGCTTTACACCTTCGGTAAGTTAATAGATATTTCACTTTTTCAATGGCTGACCTACTCATTTGTGATCCATAAATTTCGTTTAGGTTTCAAATTTATTTAAATTTCAGTGCATTGGTTCATGTTGAATTTCGTTTAAGTAATTCATCAATTGGTTAATTTATGAAAATTTGAAATACTTGGAGCACACTAGCAATTCCATGCATCATCAATAAGTTATCCAAAAAGGGGGAACAGGAAGAGAAAATTCTATACATCTGTTGCACATAAGTGATGGCCTTTTGGAAGTGCCTCTTTAGCAAAATATAAACAAGTAGAACTTTTGTTGATATGAAAGCAAAAACGCTGCAGGTTCCTACCGGTGAAAATCTGAGTTATGGTGATGAAAACTTTATCAAATTTGAAGAGGCAGGCGTAAAAGAAGCCCAGAATGCTGCATTTGTTCTTGTTGCTGGCGGGCTTGGTGAGCGTCTTGGATATAATGGAATAAAGGTGAACAATGATACTGCTAACATATTTACTTTATGTTGATCTGGATTAGTTGAAAAATCTTGGAATTTCTTTTTCCCCTTTCAGGTGGCTCTTCCATTTGAGACCATAACAGGAACATGCTTCTTACAGTGCTATATTGAATCTGTTCTGGCTCTTCAGGAAGCTAGCTATAGAATGACACAGGGTTTGTCACCCAAAGCCTATTACCTTGCCATGTCTTTGAGTATCTTTTAGTCAAAGCTAGCTACTTTCAACCTTTCTTCTTCAAAAAGTAAAAGATGATGGTTATCATGTTAAATAGTTCTAGCATTTCCAAGTAAACTCTGCTTTTGTAAATTATAGGTGGACAGAAAAAAGAGGTTCCTTTTGCTATCATGACATCAGATGATACACATGCACGCACAGTGGAGCTTTTAGAATCAAATTCTTATTTTGGAATGAAACCTACTCAAGTAAAACTTCTCAAGCAGGTAACGTATTAGTCGTTGATGCCTTATTGGAGAGCTAGTTCAAAATACAAAATACAAAATACAAAATATGCATATGAATATGTTATTTTATTACTTATTTTAGGAAAAAGTTGCATGCTTAGAGGATAATGATGCCAGACTTGCTTTGGATCCGCAAAACAAATTTCGAGTTCAGGTAGCTATTGTGTAAATGCCCAAAACTTGAGGCTGTTATGTAATGCTTGTGATTATTTTGTGTTCTCTTAACCTTTTTTCTTTTTGCCGTAGACAAAACCTCATGGGCATGGTGATGTTCACTCACTTCTCTACTCAAGTGGCCTTCTTTATGAATGGTGTGCCTCAATGGTTATTTAGTTTCGTTTCTTCTTCTCTCTCTCTATATATATATATGTGTGTGTGTGTGTGTGTGAGTGTGTGTGTGTTTAGTGTGTGGCCATAAGAACTTGCATGTTATTTGATCATGCCCCTTTCAGAAAGTCTGTTGAAACCCTTGGAATAAGTATGCTGCTAAATAGAAATAAGACCCTGGACTATCCTCTCATCTTTTTGAAGGATGTTTGTGTTAAGAGTATATATTCTGGTTTTGCATGACAATCTTTGGTTAATGAGGATGATTTCTTAAGCTCTGTTGATTATTCGTTTTGTTTTCTAATTTTCAAAGCAGTACAAATTGAAGTTTTTTGATCCTACACATGGAATGACTGGTGACCCCTGATGCCTTGTTAGTAGAATTTCAGGCCTTACTGATTAGTAAAGTAAAATAAGAGTATAAAGGCATCATCAGGCATATACTTATGCATGCATGTATAGGAATAGACATAGTCACCATGTTACATGACTTGCTTGCATATGAGTTTTTGTTTAGCAGTTTGTAGGTCCCGAGTCTTCTGATCTTTGTTGTGTTTCCATCACCTTTTTAGGCATGATGCAGGTTTGAGATGGGTTCTATTTTTCCAAGATACAAATGGACTTCTATTCAAGGTTTGGTTACTTCAACGCCTTATGGTTTTGTCTATTATTTCACAGTTATATTTGGATGAAAACTCCAAATTTTACGTTTCTACTTGATTGTGTGTAGGCAATTCCTGCTTCAATTGGTGTCAGTGCCACTAAGGGATACCATGTTAACTCTCTTGCTGTCCCTCGCAAAGCTAAAGAAGCTATAGGAGGCATCACCAAACTTACTCATATTGATGGTATGCGATATCATTCTTCCAAACATTCATGGAATACACATGCTTTATCTTAAAAAAAATAAAATTAAAGGATGCATGCACTTTAGCGTTCATTCTTCTCTACTTAGCAAGTCAGATATATATGTGCTTAGCCTCTCTTTTTTCCAAGTCATTCTATACTATGGGTTCTCTTCCTTTTTTCTGGGGGGGGGGGTGTTGGTGGGGGGTTGGGGGGATTGCTTTGGACTGATATGTGATCTATGCTGCTGAGCGAAGGTTGTGCTTGTATTTTTTCTGACTCCAAGCAAGTACCCTTTCAAACATTTTTTTTTGTTAACCCATTTGATATAATTCTATATAATGACTGATATATCTTACACTTTTGTGTAAGTTCTTAATGTCTGAGTGAAATTGATTTTCCAGGAAGGTCCATGGTGATTAATGTGGAATACAATCAACTTGATCCTCTGCTTAGAGCAACTGGGTTTCCTGATGGGGATGTCAATTGCGAGACAGGCTATTCTCCTTTCCCAGGAAATATAAACCAAGTAAATTTCTTACAGAATTCCATCGAACAACTTGTGCGTGTTAATTTTCTCGAATTGCGATTGCTGCTTATTTGATATTATCTTTACTTGATGTATAATAATGCAATTCCAGATTAAAAAAAGGTCAGTTTTTTTCTGTTTTTGATATGGATTTCTTTACATTGGCTTTATTAGTAGCAGCTTAAAGTGTACTGTGATGAGAACAGTTGTCATGTACTTGTATGTGGTTCCATTGTTTCATATCACTCTCTCCTGCCAACCATCCTCTACCCTTTTTTCGAGACACGCATAATCTTTGGAAGCGCAAATGTTTAAATGTGCATTGTCTCCACGTGTTGGGCCACAATGTTCATGGAATGAAATTGCTGAGATGAACCAAAAATGTAGAAAAATGATCCTGCAGAAAGCAGACATGTTTTGTACTTGTTCATGATCCTAAAAGATTTAACAGCAATATAAAAATGTCTTTTCCTTTTAGAAATATACACTCTTTTTGGTATAACATATATGAGATATCATTGGAATTTGTGTAGCTTGCCATCACTTTTTTGGTGATTATATTTTATATTCTGATGTCCATTGAATATTTCATGCTTATGCTTGCTTTCTTCATCATAAATCCTTTCACAGTTGATTCTGGAACTTGATCCTTATATTGAGGAGCTCAAAAAAACAGGAGGTGCAATAAAGGAGTTTGTTAACCCAAAGTAATTCTTCCTACTTGTATCTGCCAGGCTTTTTTTTTTTAGTTCTGAAACATGATGCTACTGCATAAAAAGGCATTTCTGAATTCTATATCAGCCCATTGTTTTATACATTCTTCCTGCAGATACAAAGATGCCAGCAAAACTTCATTTAAATCTTCAACTAGACTGGAATGCATGATGCAAGATTATCCAAAAACACTGCCTCCATCAGCAAGAGTTGGATTTACGGTAACCATTTTTACCTTTGTAAGAGCATGGATTTTCAGCTACCTTATTGATAGTCCTGCCCTTGGACTTGAGCCCTTGAGTCTGTTGTTGAACTCAGTATTTTATGTATTCTCAATTGAACATTTTTTCCACCATTTGGCAATAACATTGATAATTAAGGTATTGCCATCTTTTTAACGCTTGTTAAACTAGTTCTTATGTGTTTGCTTAGGTGATGGATACATGGCTTGCTTATGCACCTGTGAAGAACAACCCCGAGGATGCTGCCAAGGTAAAAAAAATTGTTGGTCATTGTTAATTGTTTCAGTTGTCAATTTTGTGCCATTTAAAATAGGCCGATGAAGTTGCAATAGTGCTAAAGAAAACTTACTGCGGGCCTTCAGACTATGGAGTCAATTTCTGGGGATTGCATATACCACTTAACTGTATATATCTGTAGACAACTTTTAGCTGCCCAGTTTGGTTGGTGGGATTAAGTTTGTGTGAATTTTGCTGTTTGACTGCTTTGGAAGTGATGCTTAAAGGCTGAACTCAGAGACTTGATCATTACTTTTCTGATTTGTGATCTTTGTACCTAGTACCTCACCCTACTCACACACCTATTCCAACTTGACTTCAAGCCTGAAGGTAAATTCTTGAGTGGTTCTGTACTTTACTTAATTTTCTGTTGATTGCCTTGACTGGTACAGCAGACATATACACGTATGCATGCAATGTTTGAGATGCCTTAAGTTAGTTACTTGATTGCTCCTGTTATCCTGCTTGGCTTACATGCTGGAGTCGAATATAGATACTCCTCTCCGATCCTGCTATCTTCTATCATTGCAATTCCTCTATTAAAACATGCAGAGTGATTATGAAGCAAGTGGTTTGTTATTTTAGAGGTTAGATCACAGAGAGGTAGTAACTTAGCTTGGCTATTTGAAACAATGTCGTTCTTTATAGAAGAAAAAGGCCAGTTGTTGTCTGGTCGAGAGAGTAAATGCCCAGAAGCATGTGAAAGAGTAGAAAGCATCCCTTGAAGTAAATAATCAGTTGTAGAAGTTGACTGCTTAAGGCTTCTATTATTATTTGAGAAAGTAGTTTTCAGATTATCTTTAATTCCAATTTCAAGGTTCTTATGCTTTTTTGTGCTCATCTCTGTATGACGTAGCATGAAAAGCTTTCTGATTGGGGATTCAGGTCCTGAACAGCATTTATTACTTTTTTTCCCCCATTAAAACTAATGAAGGTACCAAAGGGGAATCCGTATCACAGTGCAACTTCTGGAGAAATGGCCATTTATCGTGCAAACAGCCTCATACTTAGAAAGGTTCTTTTTTTGTGAGCCTTTTTCTTATAATTTGTGATTTTTTTAATGCTTAACTTTTCCCTCTCATTCTCCCTTAATATATGTGTTTGCTAGGTTGGTGTCCAAGTGGATAATCCAGTTAACGAGGTCTTCAATGGACAAGAGGTGGAAGTGTGGCCTCGCATTGTATGGAAGCCAACATGGGCATTGACATTTGCAGATATCAGAAGTAAAGTTAGCGGTAGTTGCTCCATCACTCAAAGATCTACCATGGCTATTAAGGGTCAGAATATCTTTGTCAAAGATCTCTCCTTGGATGGGGCACTTGTGATTGACTCTATTGATGAAGCAGAGGTATGTTTGGAAAATGAACTCATGTGCAGTCTCTACTTTTCTAACATGAATATTTTGACAGGTTAAAGCTGGAGGTTCGGTGCAGAACAAGGGCTGGCTCCTGGAAAAAGTTGACTACAAAGATACTTCAGTACCTGAGGCAATACGAATCAGGGGCTTCAGATTCAGAAAGATTGAGCAGCTGGAAAAGCAATTCAGTGAGCCTGGAAAGTTTGAATTGAAGGCTTGAAGAAGGCGAACTTGATACAGGGACCAATCACAGTTTTCTTTCAAGTTATTTCTCTGATACTCAAAAACCATCACTTAACCCATGAATAAATTTGGGCCGGAAATAATTTTGAATGGATCTGACGAGGTGATGTGATGTGAACTGCCAAGATTTTGTTGATTTCGTGCTCTTTTTGTTTAAATAAAAAAATTTGTTGTCTCTCTTGTTCTTTTTCTAATTCTGGGGAAAGGAATAATAGATTATGCTGAATGTTCTCCTACATCGATGCTCTCTCATCTTTTAACTAAGAGGTTAAATCTTTTGTTTCGTGACTCCTGACATCCACTAGCATGCGAGCCAATATGTTGGGACTGCTAAAACCATGCTCGACTGTGTTGTTACGAACATGAAACATTCATGTGAACCTTGCCTTTCTCTGGACAAGGAGAGCTCTTGATCATCCACATGCTGATTCAGGTGATCTAGAGTGATTTTGAAACGTTTAATCAAAGGTACAAGAAGACCTGACCAAATCGAGATCCATGAAATAATAATAATCGAGTTGTGGATTCGGAGTTTGTCTTGGGTTGTTCCGAGCCACGCCTTTCGCAATCTAGCGCTCCCATGAACCAAAAATGCATTCGCAGAGGTTTGTTGTTTCAAGTTTACTCGTGACACTGACCTAAAAGGGACAAAAAAAGGAACAGAGCCTCTCTGTCCCTCAAAACGTCGTGATTCTAACTGAACAAACCTATCAGCGTATATAGAAAGTCCCGGTGTTAGGATTCAACGCTGCGGAAAGGTAGCAAGTGATTCGTCTTGTATCTTGCCGATTACACTCGTGTCCTTTTCCGGGAGAAGATGGCAAAAACAGAGCTGAAACAAAAAAGTATTGCGCATGGTTATCTGTTATTCTATGCTTGTCAGGATGCCGGAACCTGTCCTTGTAGGCCGTCAACACATTGAATAAATGGCAGAAAACTCTACATCGATGCCCTGCTTAAAATTCATTCAGTGTTAATACGGTAAGCTAGCAAAAATGAAAAGGAAGAAGTGATTTCTGGTCATTGTTATTACGTGTAAAACTAAGGAACAGAAAGTGATTTCTGGTCATTGTTATGAATAATCAAACTACATGGATGTTCTACTTGTACAAGGCCACACGTAGGATCCTTGATTTGGCACCGCTTGTTATTGGTCCAACTTTCCTGTGTACCAATATGTGAAATATCCAAGTCCTTCAAAAATCAAGGCCATACGTTCGGAGGTCAAACTGTAGAAGGTGGAATTCAACTATATAAGCGAAAATTCTTAAAAATTAAATGCACAAAACCAAAGAAACTTGAGGCTTTTCGGCTATCATGGCTTCTAGGCCCTAGCAAGTTCCTTGCAAGCTTCCTTATTTCATCAGAAAAAAATACTATCGGATTTTCATTCTTGTGCCTTTTCCCTATAATAAAAAAAATCCACGGAGCATCTATAAATATACCATCGCCCACCTTAATGCTAGGTCAACAATACGTGCAAGCTAGTATGTTCACAAATTAAATCTCTCATTATTTGTGCTGTTCGGTGATTCCAGAGCTAGCTAGGTGTACCATGTGTCCCCTTAAAACAAATGATCTGCACCGGATTTTCCATGAACTTGACAAAAATGGTGATGGTCTTTTGAGTACAGTGGAGCTCAATTGGCTTCTCGAGAGCATCGGAGTCCATTTTAGCCTGGAGGAGCTTGAGTATTCGGTGGGGAAGTCATGCCTCAGCTTTGACGAGTTCTCGTTATTTTACGACTCCATAACAAAGCAGAGCGATGATGCCAGCAACGAAGCTGTGCTAGCAGACGATGAGGAAGGCCGCAACAAGGAGGAATGTGACCTTTTTGAGGCATTTAAGGTGTTTGATTCTAATGGAGACGGATTCATTTCTTGCGAGGAGCTTCAAAGTTTGTTATCAAAACTTGGATTGTGGGATGAGAAGACTGGTAAGGATTGTAGAAGTATGATTTGCCGGTATGATACGAACCTGGATGGGGTTGTTGATTTTGAAGAATTCAAGAAAATGATTCTGCTTACCAGTTTGTAATTATTCATTTTTGGGCCACTCTAGGACTCTAGAGAGTTGGAGTTTTGCCTTCGGTTTGAATTTGTGAGGACTCTGGTGATGCCTCTTAGACGACCTCACTGGGAGTCGACCTTGGCAGCCAGCTTTTCATACTATGTTTTCGTTTCATGTTTGTTGTATTATGTCACAGATATGTCTGTACAGCGGAATTTCTCACCGAGTACTATGATCGGAACTGATTTCCAGTTGCCACTGTAGCTACTGCTGCCCATATTATCCTTTAAGCTGTTTCTGTCTTGATAACTTTGGTCTACGCAATCAGTACAGCACCAATTTCCATTCTCATCCTGAAGGTTCTCATAAGTAACTCAATTCAATCTACTAATTCTACCCTTTATTAATTTGAATCAGTTAGCAGTACGAATTAACAAAAGGACACAGTATTCAGACATGAGATATAGGATCTTGAATCCAGAACATATATAAAACTTTATTCATAAGGAATTCACTTGATGTTTAAGAAAAATTGTCTTTTTTTCTAACTTTAAAGATGAAGAAGATGCAAGAAATCAATGAAGAAGATGCGTCATCAGAATCATTCAGAAAAGATGCTGAATCTTGATTGATATTCTAATGGATGCCCAAACCCTCTTTATCTTTAAACTAGAAAAAGATTTAAAGATGCATGCACGAACATCCTGCGGGTTTCTTTCCCAGGATGTTCGTACGACCAAGACAGTTTATGAAGAAGCTTTTGATCTCATGTTTTGGGACATAAATTTACTAGCTTAATGGGAGTTTCTCAGAAAACACCCATGAAATAGACTACCGTGCACCTGCAAGTGTCAAATGTCCTTTCGTTGCATTATTAATTAAAAAGATCTCTAACCGTCAAAATTCCAACCGTGGCCAACGGACACATGAAACAGCAATGAAGTTTACTGCAATATATGTATACGTAGCCCGCACACATTCATTCAATTACGATGGGCTAGTACATGCAAGGCAAATTGGCTCACCCCCCTGACTTCTCTGTAAAATCCTGAGCTCAGGTTATGACTCTCTGAGGTTTCATGGAAGCTCACTTTGCTTTCGTCAATGAAGGGGTATATATTCTAACTCGTATTTTTGGCCGTATGTGCTCTCTTCACAGTATTCCACGGAAAATGGTATATCATATCAACAGTAAAACGTCAGCAGCGAGAAGGACTTCTCAAGCAATGGAAATACTGATCAGGATGCGTAGAAATCGATATTCAACTGGGAATGTTTTGCAATATAATTGTCCCATGTGAAGCAAATTATTCTCTTATTTTGCAATCAAAGTTGTCTTTGAACTATCCATTTGTACGGTCAAGGACAATGCTGTGTTCAGCGAAATTTCCATTGCTGTGTTATTAGATCGGGAGGAAAATTCAAAGTCAATTTGATTTATTAGTTGCTTTCCGGCTTGAGTTTGAAAAGAAACGAGTTATTTTATATCTATAATTTTACCGTCATCATTATCTTGTCTCACATCAGTCATCATAAAACATGGTAATGGGCAGAGATAAATTAAGCTCACGAGTCTTCCTCCATCTCGAACAATTGCCATTTGTGCTGTACATGGTCACGGTCACGGTCACTCTGGCAGTGCATTATTTTGAGATCTCAATAATTTCTTATTGGACAATCACCAAACCAGGCCTCAGCTAGTTTAGACTAATTCATTTATCACAATCGGTCGAGTCAGATACTACTTTAGGCGTCCCGGGAAAAGCAGTCCGAAGTGGCTCTGCTTTTTATGCAAATTGCCCACCACTTTCTTTTTCTTTTTTTGAGTATTTTTTGCTTATTAACACCATTTAAAAAAAATATTGGCCACATAACATAAGTCAAAAAAAGCTTTAATGAAGTAGCGTAATTTGAAACATGTTGCAATTGAAAAATATCATATTCTAAGATGTTTCTAATAAAAAACTTGGCATTTAGAATATATTAACAACATGAATTACGACTAAAAAAACAAAAAAATATATTTAACTTTTAATTATGATATCAATATCATTAGTACCATTCAAAAAATCTAAATGAAACAAATCTTATAATACCAAGAAAGGTTATAAATAATGATAGGATTGGGTCTCTCTTTTTGTCCAAACATAAATAAGTTTTTATTGATACTTATATTGTTGTGATTATTTATAAGTGCCTCAAAAATCTCTTCATTTCTTTCATAAATCTTTTCTCTTTAATCTTCTTAACGTAATTTGTGCCAATTTATTTAATAATTTCTTTAAAATATTGAATTTTCTATGAGCGATATCTTAAAATATCGGGTTTTTTTAATTACAATATATACCAAATTGTGTTGATGTTTTTTTTTAAATATTATTTTTGTTTCTTTTATTTTGTGTTTTATTATGACTTTAAAATATAAAAATAGTGACAGAACAAAGAGAGGAAATTGATTACTATCAAACAAAACAAAATGGTGGAGCAGAGGATTAATTAACTTGCTACCTTATCATGAATCCTACATGTGGCAAATCATAACTAAAAAATAGGGATTATTTTTTAAAAATGACATGCTTTGTTTAGAATTTTGAAAAAATAACACATGTTAAAAAAATACTTGAAAAATAACATGATTTGAACACAACTGCAATTCTTGTTATCATATTTGTTTGTAATCATGATTATAATTACAATTAATATGAAAATTCTATTTCAGCTTATTATTGTCGGTCCATTAAAGAAACAACTACCACCAAAACAACCTTTAATCATCAAAAATAACCTTCAATTCTCCACCAAAAGATTAAAATCATCTCCCTCCCCCATCTCCAAATATCTTTCCACTATATTTCTAAAACAAACTCTCAGTTTGATTAGTTTGATTTAATCTCTTCACTGTGACAATTGACAAAACCACCACCTAACCATCAGAAAATCAAGATAAAATAATTTTTTTCTCTTACTTTTATAGATTTCATTATTGAATTATGAAATTTTTAGTTTTGATTTATGATTATTCATATGGTGTTTGATAATTTGTTATGTATCAAATTTAATTTTGTATTTTATTGTATTGATGTTATCAAATATTTGTTTTATATATACACTTAATTAGGATGCCATATATATGAGGTAATTCTTCATTTACACGGAGAGATAAAGTTTTTCACAACATGGATCTTGATTTGGTTAACCCCTGTATTCTATGGTTGTAGGAGTTGTATGTTTCAGAAGTCATATATATTAAATGAGAATGTAAGTTTGTTTTTATATCACAACAAATTAAAAATACTATACTAATTATAATAACATATTCACTAGATATCCTATAATTTACATTAATACATTTAATATTTTTTTGATTTTGTAGGATTTAGGTAAGATGTTAGATGTTTTATCGATTCTAAAAATTAATGTCATTTTTAGATCTTCTAGTCCCATTATAAGTAGACTTTTATTACATCATTTATTTGGAGTATATCAAGATGGATCTTGACTTATTCAATACACTTACTAAGAGGTTGAGAAGGAAGACTTGTACATTCCATATTCAAGTAGGTGAGATGACATCTTACTATAACATACTGTTGTTTTGTTTAGCTTGCATATAAATGAGCGAACACTTATTACTATAGATATTCAGAATAAAATTGTTTTATATAAGCAAGCATTTATATAAGCACCCCCTCTTGAAATGTTTAAGGAGAACACTTTATGTATGAAATGATTTCATAATAATTTCTTTAAATCATCTATTCATGTTAACAATTAGATTCTATAATGGTTTGTTAATGCTTATAATAGTGCAATTAACATAATGGATTATTTAATGTAGATTTTAAGCCATTATTGTATAAATATGCTAGAACATACATGCTCTTCATGGATTTTAATGGAATATATGTGTCTTTTATTCTATTTATCATTGTTGAAGGACTTTAACTCCATTTCACTGTATAGTTAGGGTTCAGAGTCTTTACATGTTTATACAGACACTTAAGTTAAACAACCTTGAAAAAAACAAAGTAAATTGGTGGATGTTTGTTGCTTTTACAAGTTTAAACAATGTATAAAGTTTTTAGTATTTGTATTTTTGAGCAATATTTGAGTTGATTACTAATTATTGGTTTTATTTTTTTTGTCATACAACTATTATCATGAGAGCATTTACATTTACACTTGAGATGTCCCTAAATTGACTTGAAACCTATATGTTTGTTTACATTTTAAAGGTAAAACCACTGCTTCCATTAGAATATAAGTAATATGTTATTGATAATATAATTTTTAAATTAAAATTTATTTATTTTTAATATTATTTCATTGGTTTTTTATTATCAGATGGTGTAGGAGTAGATACTTTGAAAATAATCCAACACACATTCTATTATTTTATCATAACGAGTTAGATGACTAATAGTTTAACAATTTAATAAAATATGTTATAATAAATTGCAACATTGGTGTTAAAATAAGTTGATGTTGGAATATGGTGGGAAATAATTGTATTTTTTATGTTGTAAAATGTATGAATAAATTCCATTATTGATGTTGAAATAGGTCAATGCTAAAAAATAATGGAAAATAATTGCATCGTTGAGTTTGAAAATGTTGGGATAAATTCCATTTGAAATAATCACATTATTGATGTTGGAAATGGTTTGGATAAATTGCACTGTTGATGTTAAAATAGATTGATGTTAGAAAATATTGGGAAGTAATTGCATTATTAATGTTTAGAAATGTTAGAATAAACTACAAATATTAGAAATAATTACATTATTGATGTTGAAATAGGTTGACATTGAAAAAGTTACAATAAATGCATTGTTGATGTTGAAGTAGGTTAATGTTGGAAAAATATTGGATAAATTGCATTGTTGATGTAGAAATAGATTGATGTTGAAAAATATTGAAAAATGATTACATTTTTAATGTTGAAAAATAATTACATTATCAATAATGAAAAATATTTGGATAAATTGCAGTGTTGATGTTGAAGTAAGTTGATATTAGAAAATATAGAAGAATTGTTGATATTTAAAAATGTTGGGATGAATTGCATTGTTGATGTTGAAATAAAGGATGTGACAATTCAGTTTTCAACAACATATTTCATATGATATAAATATGAGTGATAAGTTGGATGTTCTTACTACAGTACGATATAGGATGTACAAAGAGATGTGATCTCCAAACAAGTGTATATTGTAATTTTCAAGAATAGATACATAGATTGGTACTTGAATATAACACGGTGAATTATCATACCAAACCCAATATAAGCTCTTCTATGTGAGGAGATGGAGTGTGAGCCATATACATGTTAGACTAAAAATGGTACAAGTGTTTGCTATATTTTGTATGTAATATAAAAATATTTTATTTATGGATTAATAAGTGTTTTTTTATTGAATGTTAGGTTAGTGAGTTATTATACAATGATCAATGTGTTGCAACTAATCTTTGCAATCTTAATGATGGAATTACTCATTATTATACATCCTTTTGGTTTGAGACACGACTATACTTAATTTGTTAGGAGAGACATTGAGTCTGGATAATGTTATCTCAAAGAATAAGACTACACAAATAGATGGAAGTTATGCTATTGATAAAATTGATCAATCCACTTGTCATCGCAGGTATAAATAAACTCGAATATTTGTCAAGAGAAAAAATATATTGCAATATTTTTTTAGTTATGAGTTTTTTTTTTACTTTTTTAATATTATCTTGGCCAATTATCATTTTAATTTTAATATCATCTTACATAATAAAACTTACATGTTATAAATTTTCATATTTATTTTGGATAAGAAAAATTTAAAATTATTAATTTATAGGTGAACATGTGAACATCCCGAACAAGTTGTTTAATATTTTAAATCAAGCATTTACATGTTAAAAAAGACATATTGTAAAGTTCCATTATTGCCAACATTAATTACCTTTATATTAACAAATAAAAAAAATTAAATATTGCATGAATTACCATTATAATTAACCAAACAAAAACAATATTAAAATATTACACCAATTACTATTATAATTAATAAACAAAAACAACATTAATTACCACACTTCTCATTAAGGTTTGAATGTTAGCATTTGGGATTTAAGATTAAAAATTATAGACTTAGGTTTGGGGTTTTGAATTTTTGAATTTAAGATTTATATTTCTTAAGGTTTCAAATTTTATAATTTTAGGTTTAAAGTTATGGTTAATGTTTATGGTTGGGGATTATAAGTTTTGTTTGAGGTTAATTTAAAGGTAAAAATACTTTAAGGTTTGATTTAGGGTCAATTTGAGGTTTCGTTTATGGTTAATTTGGGGTTAGGATAGTTTAGAGTTAATTTGAGGTTATGATAGTTTAAAATTTTATTAATAATAAAATTATATTTTTTTATTATTGATTTATAATTTAACTGTTATTTTTATTCACAGTTATTTAACACAACCAATAACTATATTTAGTATTATATGAAAATGTGTTATTTCTCTAAAATATTTTTTGTGTATGTTATATACATATATTTTTTACTAAACTATATTATTTTGGTTAAAAAAACCCTAAAAACACAACAAAAAATAATAAGAAAAGTGATTGTATAACCATGCAAATTAGTTGTTTCTTGATTTTCTAATCTCGTAAACAAAAGCTAATTTTTATGCAAAAAAAAAGGAAGAGCAATCTATATAAGTATTAACTACTTAGGTTAATTCTTGTGCTACAATGCAGGTAAAACAAAAAAAATGAATGTCAAAAAATTTTTAAAGATAATTTTTTAAAAAATATTAAAATAATAATATATTAAATCAACTCGAATTCATTTACCAAACTTTTGCTTCAAATCATTGACTCTAATAGGTTAAACTTAACAAAAAAAACTAATATTGAAGGTTGATAATTGATATAAAAAACAGAAAAAGAAGGAAGGAGAAGGGGAAGCACATATATATAAAAATAAAATATTCACTAAATATGAGAAGATTAAAAAGGGTTTTTTTAATTAATATCAATATAAAAATTATAATTTCTTGAAATTATTTAATTATTCATTTGCAGTATAAAGATTATTAAATGATGTCTATTACTCATATATTTTATATGAGGTAAATATATTAATTATGATGTTTTAATATTATTTTTGAAAAAATAATTATATTTTAATAATTTGAATATATATTTAATTATTAATTTGGATGTACATATAATATATATGTTGCATTTTTTTATATCTTTTTTTTATAGAAAAACCAAAAATAAATCTTGTTTACCAATTTGAATATCTAATGAAATAAAAAAAATTAAAAAAATCGTTTTGAACCTTTTCATCCTTATATATTCATGTTGTTTTTGTATATTCTCTTTTTTTTTCCAAAATATCCCATGAATCACCAAAAACAATATTTTAAAAAAAAATAAAAAACTTCAAAACCATGTAATAAAACATAAAAGAAATGTAAAAAAAAAAGCAAAGAAAAAAAAATCAGATATGGAGGCTTGGCATAGGCAACGAGAGTTCTTGAGTTCTTCAAATGGAGCTTAGGTATATAGGCAGGTCATTTCTTCAAATTTGTTTTTTTAATAAATAAGCAAACAATATATCCTTTGGGAATCTAACCACAGTTGTGATGTGTAGAAATTTGTATTTAATTTTTTTTATCTAAAAAACTATTTTCAACATATTTTTGCTTAAAAAACCTAATAAAAGCCTTTAGAAACTCCAAAAACCTATTATCAACCCCAAAACTCTCTAACATGGTTTAAAAACATAAAATAAAACAGAAAAAGATTTTTGTTTGTTAAAAAGGATTAGGGTTCAAAACAATCATTATCAAGCCAATAAAACTTATTAATACTAAAATTAATTATTTTAGTGTCTAAAATTAATATTTATTCATAATTTTATCTCGTTTTAACTAGGACCGTGTGATCTTTTTCTTCTCTCACTTATGAGGACTAAAATATAAATGAAATGCACTTTTAGCTCAAATTATAAATTACAAAAATTATAAGGACTGTAACGGCAGGAAAAGAAAAGGATAAGATGGGGAAACAATATCCCCTAGTTTTACATTAGTCAGGAGCTTCCCGTTGTTTTACATTTTACTTCTTTTTAATTGGATTCTTTTTTTAATAATTATGAAGGATGCAATTGAAGAACAAAGTTGAAGGATTGAAACTTTAATAAAAAAAAAATTGGCTCTACTATAGATGTCTATAGTGTTCTAATGAGGCGTTTTAGTAAATTATCTCTCTTTTCTCACTTATAAAGACTAAAATGTGAACTTTTGGTTTAAATTTGAAATTATAAAATGTTAGGAAAATAAAAATATAAGAATGAAAAGAACTTTTCTCTTAATTTTACAATGGTCATGGATTTTATTTTTTTTACATTTTGATCCTCTTTCATTAAAATTTTTTTCTCATAATATTTTTTTATAAATTAAGTATTAAATCGGCCATAAAAGGATGTAATTAAAACAAATTGATCATATTTAAAAAAAACTTCGGCTATAGTATAAATTGCTACTGTAGCGAGGAGTTCCATGGAATATTTTTTTCCTTTCAATTTCTTGGTTCCTTAACGATTGCCCGTGTCTTGCTTCTCTAATCTTCCGTGTGTTGTCTGTTAATCTGCTGTAAGCCCCCCCATTAACTGTTACAGTTTCATCGTAGAAAATCTGGTAATTTTACCTCTCATCATAATTGAACAGACGTTGTTTGATAAAAGACCCATGTTACTTTTCAGGCAAGTTGTTTTTTTTTTTTTTCCCGAGCTTATTTGATAACGAAGGGGTGAGGTCTGCCTGTTTTTAAGTGCTCATTTGGTGGAATGGATTGCTTTTGAGTTTGAATATGTTACTGGGCATGTTCTGGTTATTGATGATCTGTTTTTTGCTTCAATTTCAGGGTTAGTCTTCACAAGAAGAGAAATTTTACTGTTGATATATAGTTATTAAAAATGGCGATTGCAAAGCCTTTGAAGAAGTTAGTATCTGCCGTTATTCTTGATTTGGATGGTACCCTTCTTCATACAGGTCAGCTTCTGCACTTTGGATTCATTTTTCATTTTACTTATGGTCGTTTTTGTTGTCACATTTTTGCTTGTGCGTGGACATAATTGTTCTTCGATTTAATGGCACAGATGGCATAGTGAGCGATGTTTTGAAAGTTTTCGTGGTCAAGTATGGAAAACAATGGGATGGGAGGGAAACTCAAAAAATAGTGGGAAAGACACCTTTGGAAGCTGCTGCTGCTGTGGTGGAAGATTACGAGCTTCCTTGTTCAACTGATGATTTTCTGACTCAATTTACCCCATTGCTCTATGATCAGTAATTTATCTCTACACTCCTACGCATTATGTATGTGGATCTGGGATCTTTTGTGAAGGGATCTCGAAAATATTATCTAATGTTTTTTGTAAGTCATTGCTTTACTTGAAACACATAGCTGACTTGCATGCATGGTTGATCATGTGACCAAATAGATGTGTAAAGATAGAATAAACAAACTGTTAGATTGCCATTTTTCTGCCTCTATGTTTTTCTGTTTATGATTTTCTTTTCCTAAAACATGGAATAGTAGGACTTTCTTATGAAAAAATTGAATTTCTGACTGTTTTGTGCACGCACTCTATCTTATATATTGGAAATAATTGACACTTGTGTCTTTTATCAATTTGAAGGTGGCGCAACATTAAGGCTCTTCCTGGTGCCAATCGGTTAATAAAACATTTGAGTAGTCATAATGTGCCTATGGCATTGGCTTCAAACTCTCCAAGGGCAAATATAGAATCCAAAATTTCTTACCATCAGGGTGGGTTTGTTTAAGAAATTTAATGAAACTGATAAGTTTTATTTCCTGTTGCTTCTTTTGAAAATTAGCTAGGGTGGCATAGCAAAGAGTCAAACTGAACTGCATTCGTACTCTACTTGCTTGGTTGCTCATTATACCTGCTTACAGGCTGGAAGGGATCCTTTTCTGTCATCATTGCTGGTAATGAAGTGAGAACAGGAAAGCCATCTCCTGAAATGTAAGATACATTTGCAATTTGTATTTTACTTTTTTTTGGATTATCAATCTTGTTTGGCTGAAAAGTCACAAATATTCTTGGATTCTGACTTTGAAAGGTTTTCATTCTAGATTTTTGGAAGCTGCCAAAAGGCTAAATGTCGAACCATCCAGCTGCCTTGTGATTGAAGATTCTTTGTGAGTGATTTTAACACATAAGTTATTATTGTAGTAAACCTTTTGATTTGTCTAACTGTGCCTCCTAGGTCTATGGAGAAATATTGTGAGTGTTGCAGTCCTAAAAAATGATGATGCAAGAGTTAATTACTTTCAAGCAGTCTAATTTGATCAAGAATCAGATTGTCTTTAGTACTTAATCCCTATTGCATTTGTTTTCAGCTTTTCCACTAGGATGGTGTTCCCGCTTCGTATTTTGTTGAAATGACAATTATGAACTCTTTTTATATGTTTTCTAATTATTAAATAAAATATAGGATCAAATATTTAAGTAGCCCCACTTTATTATATGTTCATTAACATAATCATATACTTGAAACAAAAACAAGAATAAGAATCGATGATGCTAAAATATTATAGATTTATTCTATCAAAAGACATCTCAACTTTTTTTTCTAGACCTTTTGCCTCGTGATTGTTATGGGGGATATATTCATGCAGTACCGAGCATCTATGCTTAGATCACAAGTCAAATAACGATGCTCCATGCACCAATATTATATATGCTGAAACTCTAATTTGATCATGAGTACTAGTTGATTTTTTATTAGATTTAACTTAAGGAATTTTTCCATATTTATTGTATATGATTGAAAAAATATTAAAGAAGGTTACATTAGTCATAACAAAAAATGTGGAGTGGGAATACCACTACCCCCTCCACCATTGTCTCCTTCTGTCTGTGCACTCTAATTTTTTAACCGCATAACATCAAAATATTGTTGTTTCTCAATAAAGTACATGGGAAAGTAGAAACGTGTTTCTGCTTTCTATCACAAAGTTCCTCTTACTGATTCTGGAAAGGTTGTGGCAATGTCAGGCCAGGTGTTGCTGGTGGTAAGGCCGCTGGCATGGAAGTAGTCGCTGTACCATCCATTCCAAAATCTCATCTTTATACAGAAGCAGATGAAGTGATCAATTCTCTGCTTGATTTACAACCTGAATTGTGGGGCCTCCCTCCGTTTGAAGATTGTAAATCCCTAAAGACCTGTGTCAATGTTGAAGTTGCCTTTATTTTCTTTTCATTCTAGTTCTTGTGAGAAAATTGATCTGTGATTGCAGGGATGGAGGGTACTTTGCCTATCAAACCTTGGCATATTGGTGGTCCTGTGGTCAAGGGATTTGGTCGTGGCTCAAAAGTTCTTGGAATCCCAACTGGTATGTGTCTTCCTATGTGTTCTCTTTATGTGTTGTGTCTGAAGCTGTGCTTGTTGAATAATATCATCAGTATTTTGGGAATCTACTTCACTACTTATCTGACCTTGGTGTCACACTTTGTTTCAATGAATTTGAGCATAAAAATGGGTTATCCATGTTCTCTATGATTACTTCTATGTCATTCCATCATCTAACAAGTTTATTTGTTTTTTTCAGCTAATTTATCTGCCAAAGGTTATTCAGCACTTCTTTCAGAGCATCCATCAGGTGTTTATTTTGGTTGGGCTGGATTATCATCGCAAGGTCTTTACAAAATGGTCATGAGTATTGGTTGGAACCCATATTTTAACAACACCGAAAAGACTATAGTAAGTTTGACACTGACATAAGTGATGACCTGTGCATGCCTTAATCTATTCTCTTAATCTAATTTGTATTGTAGGAACCTTGGTTGCTTCATGAATTTGATGGGGATTTTTATGGTGAGGAATTGCGCCTCGTGATAGTTGGCTATATTCGACCAGAGGTATAATCAACACTCACAGTATCCTTTTTGTATTCCTTGTTATATCACGCTAATTGGTGTTCTTTCTGCATCCTTTGTCATCAGCGTCTTGCATTCCCTTTTTCACTAAATTTTGGTTTTGAAAAACTACAGGCCAATTTTTCATCGCTTGAGAGCTTGATAGCAAAGATTCATGAGGATAGAAGAATTGCAGAGAGAGCTCTAGACATTCCAACATACTCGAAATATAGGGATGACCCGTATTTGAAAGGCTCTTCCCTGTAACCATAGCAAGTCCATAAACTTCATGATCCTTAATTTTCCCAGAGCTCTTGCTGCAAACCGCTTTTGTTTCATTATAGAAGGCATTCATTGTAACCGTATTGCTCTCTCTTTTCATGAAATGTTAGGCCTGGCTCGTAATCACTGTAGATATAAAAATGAAACATTGTCCGAGAGCCCCCTATTATCGTTACTGAATATTTATCTACCAAATTGTCATCGATAATGTACTTGAACTATAGCTGGGAAGCTGTTATGCAGACTTATGTTTTAGTTTCAGTTTCAATCTATTTTGAGAGACAATCTCATAGGTAGGTTACTTCTGGTTGAGACGAGGACTGGCATGGCTTCTAATGACTTCTAGCCCGTTCCCATGGCATGTCTCGATTAGAAGATAGGCAAGGGAAAAAATAAATAAAATTAAATGGTCTTGTTAACTCGGGCCAAATTGCTTCACTTCTTATCTCCCTCTGAGAAATTTAAAACACCAGCTCTGTATTATGAGCGTTGCGATATTTATTCTCATTACCAGGCATAAGCTCTGTTTGTTTGTTTGTTACGTAGGAACAGAAACTTCATTAGCTCCTCAATTTTAATTTTAATTTGTCCTCATTCCTTTTTGAGGTCAGACTTAGGAGTAAGAGTGTAGGACCCTAACCTGATTCTGATGTGTAAAAACCTAACGACCTGTTATTTTGTCCGTCCTTGGTTGAAAACACCATAACAACCGTATCAGAAGACGGGGTTGACTTTCTTGGGAAATTCCGACCTTCGAAACTTAACTGGAATACCAGTGTGTTCTTCCCAAAGAAGATGCGATCTCACTTCTTCTCCATGCCTGAATTCTTTACAAAAGTTGCTACTCCTTTTTCTTCCTCCACGCTTTAGGTGCATAGGCTAAAAACATGTTTTTTTATAAGAATCAAACGATATTTTTCGAAGGGAGAGATAAACATTGCAACAGTCTCGCAACATAGAAATGGTGGTAAAGATCTAGCAGTGGATAGGAAGAAAAAAAATCAGAGTTTCACTGTCCGCCACCTGATTTGCTTCCTTAATTAACGAAGCAAACCTCCTTGAAGAAAGATCTAGCAGTGGATAGGACAGGTTCCAAGAAAACAAAAATCTTCGGAAATCCTGCCTTGCAGGCAGCTGGATCCCAGGAGTAGGAGGCGATAAAAAGAAAAGGAAAAGAAAAGGGAAAATGAAGAATTCGTTAGAATTGATACCATATCATACCGTTTCACCTGCTAGTGATGTCCTCTCTTGGGCTCGTAACTTGGTCTCAAACTGCAGTAAACCATGGGAGCAGACCTGCAACATGTTTGTCCATGCCGAGCTCGGCCCACTCTAACGAGGAGTGATCTTCCTGAGCATCAAGGCTTCATTTTACCAGACGCGGAGGATCAATCAACAAACTTCCATCATATCAACAACTCCATCCTGACCCAGAGAGTATTCTTAACATCGCAGAAAACTTCCCTCCTCAATTTAGAGTTCTTATAATTGGCCAACAAGAAAAAGCCCAATTTCGAGCTCCGTTTACAACAAGTGTGAGGAAAACTAACTAATTATTGTACATGGTTCACTGTCCAGTTATCTTTTGCGATCGGAATTTAATCACGACAAAGAAAGCTTGTAATTGCAACAAAACAATGTCGTCTTAGGCATGCAAGTGAAGCGAAGAATGCGAAAAAATGACACAGATTTTTTAATCATTCGATGGATTCGAAATTGACCGTAACTTCCTTTTCTTTCCTCCTCCTTTTTTCCCATAAAAGCTGAAATGATTTCAGAGCCCAAAATTTCAAGCAATCCAAAAGGTGATACCACCCCACGCGAGATGTTGGCTCACTCCTACCTATGATTCCCAGCAGCAGTGCTAAACTAAACTAATAAAGGATTTTTTATATATAAAAATTAGCATGGTTTTTCTAAAAATAGAAAAATAACTAGGTTTGAAAATAAAAAATTGCCAGTGAAAAAAACAACATTTTAAATAAATAGTTAAATAAACGAATATAAAGAAGAGGAGAGAGAGAAACCTTGAAAGTACATTAAAATTTTAATTACAATACTACTATTATTATTAAAAAGATTTCACCAATACAAATCTAACAACATTAGATAAATCATTAATAACAATTAAAATGGATCATATTTTTTATTCAAAAAATAATAATTAATAATAAATGAAGAGGAAAAAAAGATCTTGAATGTATATTAAAACTTTAATTATAACAATATTAATATATATACATGATAAATCTAACAACGCTAAAAAAACCCACAATATATTAATTTAATATATACTATCATCAATCAATTGTATTTTTTTAAAAAAAATTATTATAATTTTTTTATTTATCTTTAAATAAAGAGTGTGATTCATTTTAGTTATTATTAATAAAAAATTTTATCTTGAGTTTATATTATTAATATTTTTTTAATAAAAACTATTAAATAAAATATTGTGTTTTTAAATTACAGCAACTTTAAAAATATATTTGGTTAAAAGTATGTTTGCTACTGTAATAATAATTAATTTTTTAAATATATTTAATTTTTATTAAAAAAAGCTGATATTAATATATCTAAATAAATAAAAATTTTAAGATATAAAAACAATTAAGCTGATATTTCCCGTAAATTCCCCCCTCGGAAAGAGGAAAGTACAATTAAGGCACCCCACCGCCCCACCTGTGACCTTTCGTGAATTCCCCCGCCCCTACACTAAACCTACGAATCCATACGTGGGCCCTCGACTCCACGTTTTTTCTCGTAACCATATTAACCAAACACACAAACTCAGAACCACCATGAAACCTTCCGCCACAACCACATCCTCCTCCTCCTCCTCCACGGCCACATTAGATGTCGTAAAAGCCCCAAACTTTGTCAAAGTTACGGCCATTACCATCTTCTCCTTCTCTGTTATCACCCTCCTCTACCTATTCCCACCCTCCCCCTTCCCCTTCCCCTCCTCTATCTCCTTCTCCATCACCTCCCCACAACAAATAAAAAATAAAGCGTCCTTGGTTTCACCTCGGCCCAAAAAATCCCGGCCCCCACCTCCTCCAACGGTGGGGGAGAGGACAGGGATAGTGGACGAGAACGGTGCAATGGCGGAGGATTTTGTAATCGGGGAGTTTGATCCGAGTGCAATGGATGAATTTAGAAATTTAACTGGTGGCAGAGAGGAGACATCGACGAAAGAAGATGGTAAACTAACCAGGGTTAAGAATGAAAGATTTAGAGTGTGTGAGGAGAGTACGAGAGATTACATACCATGTTTGGATAATGTTGAGGAAATTAAGAGGTTGAATTTGAGTGGAAGATTGGTGATATATAAGAGGCATTGCCCTGAAGAAGGTAAGGGGCTGGATTGCTTGGTGCCTATGCCGAAAGGGTATAAGAGATCTATACCTTGGCCTAGGAGTCGAGACGAGGTAATTTTGTGAATTTTGTGAATTTTCTGTCATTTCTTTTTTAATTTTTGTACTTGTTTAATGGCCGGCTTAACGGTAGTTTTTTGTTTCTTGTTTTCTGGTTTCGTTTTTATGTTGGTTGATCTGGAAATTGTAATTATGTGTAATGTAACTGGGTTGTTTAGTAATTCTGGGAATTTAGTGGATTTGTGGTTAGTGTTCATGGGAGTCTAATTGCTGATAAAACTGGAGATTTTCTGGGTGTTTTGGTGTTAGATTGGTGCTAAAAGTGTATGACCAAGTTTAAACTATAGTTAGAGTAGTTAGAACTGCTTGGAAAATTGATGGCTGTTTAAAATTTATGGCCAACGAGTAGCTAAGAGTACAGAAGCTAATTGAGCCGTAATGATGGCTCCGATGCATTCCGCCGATTGTGCCGTTACAGTAACTAAAACATTTGAATGTCTAACATAGTTATGTTGCTTTGGCAAATGTTGGTCAATTTCCTTGTACTTGGCAAATGACTGTTCAATCTTCCAGTGAAGTTTCTTTGGTCTGATAATGAGATGTAATGATAGGTGTGGTTCAGTAATCTGCCACATACAAGTCTGGTCGAAGATACGGGTGGCCAAAATTCGATAGCATTAAAAAAGGATAAGTTTGTTTTCCCAGGAGGAGGAACTCAATTTATTCACGGAGGAGATCAATATTTAAACCAGATTTCAGAGGTTGGTTAATGGTTACTTAAAAATTCCCGCCACTTATTATTTTTATTCTCATGATTTTGAATGCTGTATCAACTTTGATTTGCAGATGGTTCCTGAAATTGCGTTTGGTCAGCATACCCGCGTTGCATTAGACATTGGTTGTGGAGTGGCAAGTTTTGGTGCCTTTTTGTTACAGCGTAATGTGACTACCTTGTCAATAGCACCAAAAGATGTCCATGAGAACCAGATTCAATTTGCACTGGAGCGTGGTGTTCCTGCAATGGCAGCTGTATTTTCAACACGGCGTTTGTTGTACCCAAGCCAAGCATTTGATTTGATACACTGTTCAGAATGTGGAATTGATTGGACTCGTGATGGTACATTTTCTTATCGTACTATCAAGTCTGAGACTCGTCATTATATGTCGGAATCAAAAGATTTTTTATTTTTTATTCACCATTTCTGTCTTTCCTTGGTTGAATTGAAGATGGAATTTTGCTTCTTGAGGTGAACAGAATGCTAAGGGCAGGAGGCTACTTTGTCTGGGCAGCACAGCCTGTATATAAACATGAAGAAAATCTCCAAGAACAATGGAAAGGTGATCCTCTCGATTCTAAGAGAAACTGCCTTTAATATCACAGCCACTTCTTCCTATTTTTAATTGCTTTTTTGTAGTTCATCAACCTGTTTTGCTGTATCTTTAATATCACAGCCACTTCTTCCTATTTTCTTCCTTTGTTATTATTGTTCTTCTCTGACTCCCTGATTTCCATCAGCCAGATGATGTTAGAGATGAGGAGCTCAAACCTCCTGATTGCTTGAATTGAATTTTTTTCCTGTTTACGTTCAGAAATGCAGGACCTAACTAGACGCATTTGTTGGGAACTTGTAAAGAAGGAAGGATATATTGCCATTTGGCGGAAACCTTTAAACAACAGCTACTATCTTAGTCGTGATAGTGGGGCACAGCCTCCTCTATGTGATTCCAATGATGATCCAGACAATGTTTGGTAGACCCTGGCTCATTCCTTCAAGATTTTGGTTAAGTCATAAGTGGAATAGTAAATTTTAATAAGAGTAGGTTTAATACTATAATTCTGATCTTCCTTTTGAATGAGATTCAACATGAGAATCTATACCAATTATATCAGTGGACATACTTTGGCAACTTTGTGTTGGCTCTAATAATGCTGAGGGATCGATACACCATTGCTTTGTTTTCTCTTTCCTTTTCCTTTGCCATCTAATCTGGCCCTGTGTTTCCAGGAATAAACTGTGCATAGCTTATAGCAGCTTCTATCTGTTCTCATCCATCAGACTTGAACATTGGATAACTGCATCTGTTTTGACAATATGTGTGAATTTTGTATGATATCTATGTCCTTCGCAGGTATGTCAGTCTGAGGCCATGCATAACTAGATTGCCTGAGAATGGTTTTGGAGCTAATGTCAATACATGGCCTATACGCCTTCATTATCCACCAGATAGACTCCAGAGCATAAGAATGGATGCCACCTTTTCCAGAAAAGAACTTTTCAAGGCAGAGTCAAAATATTGGAATGAGATTATAGAAAGTTATGTCAGAGCTTTCCACTGGAAACATATGAATTTTCGAAATGTGATGGACATGAGAGCGGGATTTGGAGGGTACCTTCTTTTTGCTATTGCATTTCAATAAGGCACTATGGTGAATTCTCTGATTTTAATTTCAATATTAACTGTACAAGGTTTTTGGAGGAATCCATGATATTATGTAATTTGTGCATCATTTTTGTAATGGCAGGTTTGCAGCAGCATTACATGATCTGGATGTCAATTGCTGGGTTATGAATGTTGTTCCCGTGAGTGAGTTCAATACTTTACCTGTGATTTATGACCGAGGACTTATTGGAGTCATGCATGACTGGTATGGATAATGCTTCTTTTTGCCTTCTATTCTTGGTAGTTTCTTTGAATTTATTCAGTCCTATTTCTTACCCCTATTTCACAATTATTTGAGAATTGCTGTCCTAGTGCTTATAGACTCATCAGGGGAGTAAAAGGAACATGACTATGGAGTTTTTAATAATAATAATAATTTTGACAGTTCATAGTTTTCCTTAGGAAACAAACTTTATTGAGAATGAGATAAACAGCTAAATGATTTAGAAAATGTCAATTGTATATAGGGGCACCATTTGATGGAATTAGTAGAATTGGAATGTTTTTTAGACTGGATTTTTCCATACGTTCTAAATCGAGTATCTTAATTTTGCTTCTATATCCAAGCAGCTAAAAAGTTCTGGCTAAACAATGTAGATGTTATGATCTCTGTAGCTTTTTATATTACAAGCTATATCACAAGCTCACGTTTCTATGATCTTAATCTATATTTACTTGAATGATGCTATAAGTATTCATTAAAGTGGTTAATTAATTATAATTGAACAAAAGCGAGTCTGAATGGGTATAGTCAGTCATGAAGCATTCTGAGTATTTGCTTTAGGGATCGTTCCTGCTGCTTCCTTTATAGCAGTTATTGCTCTGGTTCCAGAAGGTATAGCTCTTGTCTCGGCTTTGCCTTTGAAATTGGAGACTGTTCCAATTTCCTACTGAGGTAGGCAAGCGTAGGAAGAACTAGATGTATCTTGCTACGCAAAGACAGTTTAGAGTGGATAGCTCGTGGGTGGACAGGATAGATCACTATTGCAGGAGGAGGTAGAACCGGGGGAAGAATTAGGCTAGAAAGGTCATCGCCCTATTAGGCGGTTGGTTCTAAAGATTCAATCTCAAAGGGGTACTAAAGATTAGGCCAAAGCGGAACTAGAACTAGACCCCTCCTCCTGTACCATACCAAGAAGTGTAGCTAACCAATATGGATTGCTGAAATGACCTGTTAAAATTTCTTAGCAGGGCTGCACGAGCACCTCGACCATAGAAATTTAGAAGTGAAGTGCCATTGGGAACTCTGACTGCAGACTTTGCTGGGCCAGAACTAAAGAGTTTTTCTCCCAACCTTTACTCCAGAGTCCCCATGCTTCATTTGGGTATTTTTTAAAGGTTTAACTGTAAAAGTATCTGTTCTTTACCGTTGATTTGTTGTTACCAAGCTCTTGATCTTGATTATGAATTCATAATTCTCAAAATCTTGTTTCCCAGGTGCGAGACATTTGATACATACCCGAGAACTTATGACCTATTGCACGCAGCAGGTTTGTTCTCTGCCGAGCAGAAAAGGTATGACTCCATGTTCCTCGTGCTTGTCTTGTTGTTTATTTCTTCGTGCTTCGCTGATGTAAAGTAGATATAACTTTCTGCAAATTATTGTTGATTGTAGGCACAAATGCAAAGTCTCAAGTATCATGCTTGAGATGGATCGAATGCTAAGGCCTGGTGGAACTGTTTATATACGTGACTCAATATCTGTTATGAGCGAGCTTCAGGAGATAGCAACTGCCACGAGATGGGTGTGTACACTTCGGGACACGGGGGAAGGTCCCCATGCGAGCTGGAAAATTTTAACCTGCGATAAAAGGATGCCATGAGTTTGTCATATTGGTTCTCTGAAGATGGGACTCCTGTATTATGGTACAATTTTTTTTCTTTTTTGACTCTAATCATTTTTGTACATTAGTCACTATACCTCTATGATACAAGCGAGTCCCTAATTCAAGCGAAGAGATACATTTGCAAATATCTTGTCATACTGTAATGGCAAACTCACTGATATGTTATTGCATTCACACACAAGCGCAAGCCAGGACCAAAGATCTTAACAAATAACTAAAATTTTGTTTTTCGGAGCTAAAATCTTCTACTTTTTTGGTGTGTGTGTGTGTGTCTTGTTGCTTCTGCGGACCATCGTTATACAACTGACTTGTAAAGGTCAAAGCCTCTGTTTTAACCAAGTTTATGGTGTTCGCAACACCCCATCAAAGAAAATGGGTCTAAAATATATATGATTTAATTTTAAAGTTCTCGATAAAAAAAGATGGTTTGGTAATTAGAGAGTGCATTTTTCTTCACTAATTTGCATTTTAGACCCATTTTCTTTGATCTGGTGATGAACTTGGTTAAAACAGAGGCTTTGACCTTTACAAATCAGTTACATGACGATGGTCCGCAGAAGCAACAAAATGAAACCAAACAGTGACATCAGCAATGGACGAGGGGCTGGATTATGGAAAGTACGAGGACGAGCCAAGACAATACGCCAATCTATATCTTGAATGGACACCAATTCTATATCTTGAATGGGATTGCAGGGGAAGAGAGACCCTTGAGGTCCATCAAATGGAAATTGATGCCAAGAGCCATGTTCATAATCTCTAATCAAACAATATGATTTCGTGTTCTGGTTACCATGACTGCCAAAGTCCCCCCACGCTCATGCTAATCCCCAGACATGTCCATCAGGGTTTACCCAAGCCAAAACTTTGCCTAGAAAAAGAAAAATTAATTACATAATCACATCAACAATCCAAGAGCCAAAAATAAAATTGATCCTTCCTTCAGATTTCTCTATGGCTTTATGGAAGAAGAATCCTTGTGCGCTGCTGTATTAACCTGTTTGGACAGATATGCTTCATAAATCTCCACGACAAGCCGGGGATCCTCTTCCACAAGCTCTATGTATTCCTTCCTTTTGGTAAGCTTGTCCATGTTGTCAGTGATCAATGACAACGCTGTTTCAAGCATATGCTTTGCATTATGCTGATGGGCAAAGGCATAGCTCATGACTGAGTTGTCCCAGTTCAGGTTTGACACCAAAAACTTCTCACAATAGGCCTTGAGATGCTTCACCTCGTATTTTTCAGCCAATACTAGAAGGTCACAGGCCATCTGCTCATCAAGGCACGCCTCAGCAGTGTACAGATAGTTGACAAAGCTTGATGATGCCACTCCGGCTTTCTTCCATCTCATTCTCAAGCATCGCTTTGAAGACTGGGGAACGGCTCACCTGTAGTCAGAAAGATAACAATTGAGCATCCCCATAACGCATCACCAGATCGTCTCATCCAGTGTTAAGTGGACAAGCAGGATTCTTTTTGTTTAGACTGATACAGAAACAACTCGAAAGAAAAACGCAAAATTGTCTCCCATGGTTCATGGGTTCAAGTTCTGTCTAATTTGTACGAAAATAAGCTAAAATCTTAATGGGATGGACTAAATTTATGGGACATCCATGCAAATAACACCAACCAGGTATGCATTTGGAAAATACCCGATTGTCTTTAACATGACACAAGTCCATATTTCCTCTTGTTTGACACATCAATTTAAAGCCTAAACTGATTTTCCCACATCCTTACAATAATAGAAACACACGCCTCCTCAGCAGCAACTGTGTGTGTATGCTTGATCATTGATCAATCAAGAGACGCTAAAAGACTGATCAACAGAGAAGTTGCAGTAAACAACATTCAGAATTACCCAGTTAAAAAAAGCAAGCCTTCTAACTGATCAAGAAGTTTGACTAATAGGATTGAGGAATTGGGTCTTTACCAAAACAGCCTTGTGAGCACGAACAGGCACGGATGGGCTAGTGCCGATAAGCCCATCATCGGAGGAAGCAAACAAAACGACATCGGTGAAGAAAGGGCCAGCACAGAAGCGATGAGTGATGTGGCGATCAAGAGGAGACCAGAAACGCAAGAAGGCGACTTTAGCTCTGAGATCTTTGATCTCTCTTTTAAGCTCTTCTTCAGTATCGCTTGCTTCCTCGTAACACTCTTTGCAAGTTCCGGCATCGCATCTGCTGTAGTACTCCTTACAAGATATGCACCTCATGGTTTCGGAGTCGGAGTCAGTCTCGCATTCTGTGTCTACACGGGACGCTGTACAGAGGTGGCCTCTCATCGTGTTTCGTTGAGTTTTATGAAGCAAGGGAAGAGGCGGATTTTATTGAGTGGGGGGTGGACGAGGAGGATATGATTGATCGTGGGGGTGGCTGCAGCCTGCAGAATGGTGGTTTTGTTGGGACAAATGGAAATGAAATGAAACAAGGGATAAGTAGATCAGTAATTACGTTCTTCTTTTTTTTAATGGTTCGCTCCGTTACTGTTTTGAGATTTTGATCAGGTTTAGTTTAATACTGGCCCTTCAACTCAAGCTCTTCAACGTATCTTTTAATATAAAAAAATTATTATTAAAAGATTTAATAAAATTAAAAATCAAATATAAATTAAAATATTTAACCATAAAATATTTATCTAGTTATATTTACTAAATTTATTTGTTAAAATTAATAAGAGATAAATCCACAGCATCAAAACTTCATAACTTAAAATATAAATATAAATAAAATTGACTAAATAAATTCATGCTCTGAAAAAAATATCATGCAAGTCTAAACACATCAACAATATTATTTTAAAATAAATATTTAAAAATATTTTTTTGAATAAAACCTAGAAAAAATCTAAATGAATTAGCAAAACATCTTGAAAAATTAAATACAAACAAAACAACTCAAAAAAAATTATATTAAAAAATAGCATGCAAAACCTACGACTTTGAATTATTAGTTTAAGATAAACTCATGAAAAAATGAAGATAACTACAAAATTATTATTAAAAAAGATAAATGCAAAACAATAAAATTGTGTGAAATTAAATATTTAACAAATTAAATATTGAAAAATAAAATAAAAAATTAACTACATAAAAAAATCAAATCTAAAAAACAAAGGAGGGGGCATTAATTACATGACAAAAATTTGATTTGATTTATGCTTTGGAGTGGGTCATAATTTTTATTTTTAAAAAATACTTGAATATACAAGCTATTTTTATATTTATTTTTTACCAAAAAAAATTTATAAGTATAAGTCGCAAAAGTTTATCTAAACATATAATAATTATTTAAATAAATAAATAAATAAATTGTTAACAATAACTAAAAATATTGAAAAATTTAAGAAATAGATGTAAATTTAGATATTTGATCATGTAAAATAAGATATTTACCTGTTTATTATCCGCTAAATCTATTCATTAAAATCAACAAAACATAATAAAAATAAAAATATATATAAAACAAAGCGAATAAAAAAAAGTATGCATAGTCAATATACAAGGAATATTATTTCAAAATAAATATTTTTTGTACAAAACAAAACCTACTTGTATAAAATAAAATAAAAAACCAACAAAAATTAAACACGAAACAAAGATTTAAAAAAAAAAACTATTAAAAAATAGCTTGTAAAACTTATAATTTAAATAATGAGATCAAGATAAACTAATAAAAAATAAATATAAAGGTAACTACAAAATATTAAAAAAACAATATAAAATGATAAAATTGCAAAAAAAATTAAAAAAATAAATTCTTGATTTTATTAACATTTAAAACTTGTGACTCAAGTCATTAAATTAGAAATATAATAAATTAAAAAAAATCAAAAGCCTGATTCTAGATAAATCAAACATCAAAAGATGTAATCGAAAAAAAAATCAACCATAAATTAATTAAAAAATAAAGGTGAAAATAAAAATAAAAAATAAATTTGAGTGCATTTAAAAATTAAATTGCATTGTTAAATTGAAAAGAAAAAAAATAATAAAAGAACAAATATTAAAAAAATAAAAGCTAAATTAAAAAAAAATAAATGATAAAATTGAATATTAACAAAACTTTAACGAAAGATCTAAGGATAAAAATAACAAATCAAAAAAATAATGACTGAATTTTAAAAAATAATATATGAATGTTAAATCACTAAAAAGCCCTCTACAACTACAGAGATACACAAATAAATCATTATGAAAATACCAAAATACCCTTAAATACATGTAAGCTATTTTGTTTTATTTAAAGGAAAATAAGTGTTTTACTTATTTTAAAGTTTGTGCAAGGTTAAAAAAAAAATCATTGGTTAGCAAGTTTAAAATCACTGACTTCATAGATAAAAAAATATTTTTACTGCAAACAATAATCTAAAAAAAATAATATCCCAAAACAATAAAACCAGGGTGTTATAAAGATCCATGCAAAAGGATAACGATTTAATAATAAAAAAACTCTTTAAGAATAAAAATGTTGCGTCTAGACCACAAATCTAGTCATAAAAAAAGCTAAGATGCACGTTGGGTCCAAAGAACATTTGACAACATGCCTAAGCTTACAGTGTGCCAGGTGTGTGCCCGATGCCTGGGCTTGGATGCCACGCTTGAGCCCATGAGACGCTAAGTATGCCTTGCATGGCATTGAGCATGTACCCACCACCTGGGATTGGGTGTGATACCCAAGCCCCTGGGAAGCTAGGTGTGCACCTACCAATTGGACTCAAGCAGGGGCGGAGCCATGTTCATTTTATAGGGATGGCGAAAACTAATATATTATTAAAAAACTTATTTATTTAAATTAAAAATATTAAAAAAAATAACATGTCTTGCAGGGGCCGGGGCCCCTGCTTGCCACCGCTAGTTCCGCTCCTGGGCTTAGGTGTTATCTTCGAGTCAACAAGTGTGGTGTATGTTTTTAAAACATGTGCTAATATTAAAACAAACTTGCACTAACTAAAAAACATTTCTCTAATAATATTAATAAATACTGTGTATCAAATACATATTTTAAAGTCAACAACATCAGTTTTATTAAAAACCACATCGAATAAATATACAGATGGATGGTTAAATCAATCGATATTCAAGGCAAAGAAAAGAAAGACAGATGGAAACATTAGAAGGAAGGGTGGAGCCATAAAAGGAAAGCCTCGTTCAGGCGAGGCATGATACGGGGTATCCACTTGAATCCGGGAGGGACCTACTAGATTCTTGCGTCCCTCACCAAACTCAGGAGGAGGAGGCGCCGAGAATCATTTCAAAGTCAAGTCCATACCCACTGAAAACCTCCACGTGTCTATTAAAACACATGGGTAATTCGTTCCAAGATCCGACCCAACTTTTTCGCTTTCAATAAAAGAAAAAAAGGAGTAAAATGTAAAGATAAAAACTATTACGAGGTCCCGGATTCTTTTGTTTTGTTTTTTTTTTAAAAAAAACAAACTAGGGAGTACAACTACACAAGCAAGGATAAGAAGACCTGCTACTCGCAGAGCCAAGTCCCTCTCCCTCCCGAACAAAACCAACTCTCTTCATCGTCTTCTTCGCTTTCCTGCTCTCAGATAATTAGGGTTTCGGCTTTCCGAAGATTAAAAAAAATTCTCTACTCGGTCTGGTACGCTCTCTTTGCACTCTCTCCTTCTATTTTAATTTTCTATTTATTCTGTTTATGTTAACTGTTTGGGAACTGTGCAATGCTAAAGAAAATGAGATAAAAAAGAATGTTCAGATTTTCTTTTTGCTGGCCATTCATGTCGAACTTACACGAATTTCCTAGTATTTCACTTGATTAAGGCTGAGTGACCTAGTGCAAAAGTTTTTTCCTTTTCTTATTCTTTTTTTTGGTGTTTTTTTTTCCCTGGATACCAGACGGGAGCCTAGGTTTATTTTTAACATTACCGGCTCGGAGGGTTTTATTTTTTTAATTTATGCTGCTTTTTTTTTAAAAAATTCTTTGTGTTATATTTTCTGTAGTTTCACCCTAATTGGGCTCTTTTTGTTGTGGGTGTCACAGTGAACCCTGATTTGGCGCTGAAAAGCTCGAAATTAGGTTTTTTTTTTAACATTTTAAGAATGGTTGGAATGGGCCATGGTGAGGGTACAGAAGAAATAGTTCAGCCCTTAAAGATTGAAGCAATGGGCAATGGGTTTGGAAATGACGGTGGTGAAGCAAGCTCTGGCAGCAGTGAAGGTTTTCGAACTTACAAGAGACGCAGGAGCACGAGGTCAAGTTTGGATGGGAAAGGTCAACAGGATGGGAAATCTTTTATGGAAGCTGCTAGAAGATTGGCAGACCAGGTAGCTTACAAACACAGGCCATCCATGCCAATTTTTCCTTATGCAATCTCATTGTGTATTGACTTGTTGGAAATTACTCTTATTGAGTATGATTTTGTAGAGAAGATACTTGCACTGGAAGTTTTTGTGTTGTGCATTTTATTCTTTCTCTGCTCTAGCTTTGATGTGGTTTCTTTCAGACTATAAAGAATGATTCACAAGACCATCTACGTGAGAATCATGCTTCTTTGAATCATTCAAGTGACGCTACACAGAGGCAGTGGAGAAAATTTGTCCTTGACTACATGTATCAATCATCAAGTAATGATGACCATGGCATACAGAGGTGCATCAGGGATGTGCTTATGATGGCAGTTAAGATCTATGCAGCTATTAAATTGAATGTGCTAAATAACTATAAGATTCATTTCTCATTAATGTTTTTTTGACTTATTAACATTTTTTTGTCCCTAAATTTTTGTCATAGGAATCTGATAACTGTAATGCAGAATGGCATAAGTCACCTTCAGTGGGGCGGATGGCTAATGGAACTCACAGTACAGCTAAAGGGCATGTAGGTGTCATTTCAAATGGAACCTTGGGAGAAACACAGCATCACAGTGTAACTGACTTGTGCCAACATGCTTTCCTTAACATCTTACTGTCAGAAAAGTTCACCTCTCTTTGTAAGCTACTGTTTGAAAATTTCAAAGGAATGACGACTGACAGCATTTTTAGCCTGAATTTCATAGACAAAAGGATGAAAGAGGGAGCTTATGAACGTTTGCCTGCGCTTTTCTGTGAGGATATTGAGCAGGTAATTTATTACAATCCTTCTCTACATTGTTTGATATTGTTAATTACAATTCTTTTGCTGAAATCATTGTTGAGTTAGATTTAGAATTGAATGTCTGTTTTTTCTTGGTACCACCTTGCTTATGTGCCGCTAATTCGATAACAAAAGCCAAGGGATACATCTTCCACTTTAGACAAGGTTTTAGCACCCCGTGCCCCTGCAAGTTGTGTAACCAGCCATTAAATGCAAAATGGATATATACATTTGTTTTATATGAAAGTTGAAAGGAAAGATACAATGTTTTAAGACATCATGCACCAATGAAAGTATTTGTTTGATGTTGTGGTCCTTTACGGAGAGTTATACTTTTAAAGTTTCATTTTATTACCGCAATGTTTGCACGATCTTATCTCTTAGATGCAATTATTTTAAATGAATTCCTGAGACACTTGTGCAACCTCTACCCTCTCTGGTAGTTGACAAACTTTTGAGTGATTCACTACTGCATGTCAGATATTTTGGGGGATCTCTTAGGAGTAGAAAACTATAATGCCTTCATCTTTATTACTTATACTTTGATAGGTTAGATTTTTCACATCTTACTGTTAATATAGAACATGTAAGTGACTATATTAACAATAACTTCTTCCTGTGATGTATACCATGATCATAGCTTGTTCATTTTAATTGGCTAACTACTACATGTTCACGTTACTGGTCCTGTTCATTGTAATGTCATTCAGCATGCATGATTTTGTTTCTGTTTACCAGTTCTCAGAAGAAAATGCAATTTCTTTTTCTTGTGCCATTCATTTAAAATGAACAACATTTTCAGTTCTGGAGAAAACTTCAAGGTTTTGGTGCTGAATTAATCTCTCTCGCAAAGAGCCTATCAGACATATCAAAGACATGCTATAATGGACGGGTAAGCCAGCCAACATGTAGATATTCTTCTGGCTGGCTAAGAACTTGAGTTGTATGCTAAATGCAGCACTTGCTTCATTTTTCAATTTACTATTGTTTCTTAATTCCCTTTTATGGTTTTCTTTTTATTAAACCTGAAACATTTACTTGTGCTTTTCAGGTGGGAGGATTAGCACACTGTACATTTGAAGATAAAAAGCATGAGGTAATTTTTGTGAAACATGGCAGTACAATTAGTTTTGTAATGCTGGCATTAGAAATATATACCACTGAATTGCAGTAGCAAGCCAAGCGCATGTTCACTGTAATATTTTTAAGTTATAAATGGTTTTGATTCCTATTTAAACCTTTGTGCTGCAATACAATTCTGTACCCAGGATTCCAATTCTCATGGTAAGCCAGAGCAAACAGATGCTTGTTATGTCTACAGAGTCTGCAGTTGCATTCGTTGTGGGGAGAAGGCAGATGGGAGGGATTGTTTAGTTTGTGATTCATGTGAGCAAATGTACCATGTCTCTTGTATTGTGCCAGCTGTCAGAGAGATTCCCCCAAAAAGCTGGTACTGTCACAACTGCACCACAAGTGGAATGGGATCCCCTCATAAGAATTGTGTAGCATGTGAGAGATTGAGTTGCTGCAGGACCCAAAATAATCAAGCTGATGGTGAAATTGGTTCATCAACTCAAAAACCATTCAATGATTTTGAAGAGGCATCAAATTTTAGTGCGAATAATGAGATCAAACTTTCATCAGAAGGGACTGGAAACGTGTGCACCTGTAAAATCTGTGGAAGTCCAGTGGGTAATGGAGAGAAGATGAAGATTTGCGATCACTCTGAATGCCCTGGCAAGTACTACCATGTGAGATGCTTGACAACGAGGCAGATAGATTCATGTGGTCATCGTTGGTATTGCCCTTCTTGTTTATGCAGAGTTTGCATCACTGATAGAGATGATGATAAGATTGTTTTATGTGATGGCTGTGACCATGCGTACCACCTTTATTGCATGATTCCACCACGGATTTCTGTACCAAAAGGGAAATGGTTTTGCAGACAGTGTGATGTGAAAATACAGCGATTACGCAGGGTACGGAGGGCATATGAGAAATCTAAAAGTCATTGGAAAAAGAATGATGAGGGGGTTAAAAAGGAATCTGAAAACCTCAAGGAACTTTATGAGGGTGGAGAAGAATCAGATAAAGGTAGAGGAATGGACATGCTTATAACTGCAGCACTAAATTGTGAAGTTGGCTGCCAATCGAATGAAGAGTTGAAAAGCATGTAACATTTTCAGGAGATTACAAGATAAAAGTCAAGTTTTTGATCATGTATCATGCTGATTTTGTCTGCGTAACTGATTCCAAGAATCTTGACTATGCCGCTTTACAGGGGATGAATATTTTCAGTAGGTTGTAAACTCGTAGGTTTTGCTGATTGCTGACTTGGATACCCGACTCCTGGCAGGCTCATGATATGTAGGCTTGTATATTTACTGGTTTGCAACTAGCAAATACATGACATGGAGTGACAAGGATCAGGGAATCATAAGATATGTGTTGGAGATGATGTTTTTAACAGTGAACGGCCAACATTCCGTTCATTTTGTACTAAATACGGTTCATTCTTTGTAAGGGGAAAGCTAATTCTGACAGTAATGTTGTGAAATGAGAAACTGTTCCCTAATCTCAAACAACCTGTACTTTTTAAAGACAAGGAACATTTTCTTCTGTACTTGAAGAAGTTCAACTTTTCACTCCCCCAGCCCAGCTAATGCAGGTCTTTAGCTGGTGAACATTGATGGTTCTCTCATTCCCTGGAGGTGTAGTCTTTTGCCCAGCTGCATTTACCAAGGGAACTGGGAGTGATTTGAAATGAGTGCCCTAGTTGATGAGAGTGCCAGTGGTGATTTGAAGTTAAAGCAGGAATGTCTGCATAGCTACTACATTTCAACATGGGCAGTTCTGGAGTGCCGTGGTGCGCCGTTAATTTGAAGACTCGAATGGTGCTCACCGTTTTCGTAATTAAACCTTCTGATGTTTACAGATGGTTTTGCAAGGTGCTTAGTGAATTTGTGATTTTTTTTAAAATCAATTTGTTCGTAAAGTGTTTTAATTTTTTAAAAAATATTAAATTAATTTCCATAGATGATTGATATGTGTTTTCAAGAATAATAAAAAGAAAACCTAAAAAAAATATCATTTTAATATATTATCAATTAAAAAAATATTTTTAAAAAATACCCTACACTATAATACAAACACACGCTTTGTAATCCATGCCTGACATTGTGGTATCTGAGCTGCTGCAGAACTGATTTCTGATTTGGGCTGATGATATCCTTGCTGCTGCCAAGCTTGTCTAGTGAGCAAAATATCACATTAAAGAGTATGGTGCTCTGATTAAATGCTGGTGGGTTTTTTAAACAATCTACGCCCTATCATAAGTCCTAACTGTAAACCTCTGCAGGAATTTTCTCAATCTCGAATGAAATAACAAGGCACAATTAAGTTCGCTTTTATTGGTATTTAACATTGCCATTCGACTCCCTCTTATTTGAGCCTAGAGTCACCGTGACTTGAACCACCGGGAGCAAGAGCAACCGAGAGGGGAAAGAAACAATAACGAGAAGAGACAAAAATGGAAAATTGCAAAGGTTAATTCATGGCTGTGCTTTCTGAAACTCCATAACCCAATTGCCGTAAGCACAACAGATAACCTGAGAAACGGGATTTCATTGCTAAGGCTTAGTAGTCCTTTTATGTCCTCTCTTAACCACCAGGATTTCGAGCTAACATCAGCAAATCTTGCTCAAAGACAATGTGTGAAGAAGCAATGTTCTCTGGTGGAACGGGAAGATTGATTCCACAATGATCACCTTACCATCTCTTGGAAGAGCTTCCCAGCAGTTCTTGAGAAGTTTCAAGCAACGCTCATCGCTCCAATCAACAGTTCCACAATGATCACCTTACATCTCCTGGGGTGACTAAATTATTTTTCTATGAAGTTCAGACTAGTCTTCTGATTTCACTAATTTTTCCCTTTCTCACATCTTGACAATGAACTTCCATAAGCAGTTTTGGTTCTGACATCAACTAACTAAAGAAAACAGAGATTTCAAATCAAGGAGGCTGTACCTTCAAGAAAACAGCATCTCCCTTGGGCACACTCGCAAACAATACCTCCCCCCACCATGCTCCACGCCTCAGACGTGAAATGCCTTGTAGCAAGTTAAAGGCTCTGATGCTCGTGTATGTGAATCAAACTGATAAAACACCGTTCATCATTTCAGGAGCAGGAAGGAAAGGAGAAAAACAGGACACCAGCGGACCACTTCGTTGTTTAGCCACAGTTCTTTACGGAGCAAATTGCATCAAAATACAGACGGGATAGAGTCTTGCTTGTACAATAATGCTATGAAAACAAAACAAGGCAATGATACCTGGATATGACGGTGCATCTGCTATTACATGGGGCAGATCATAATTTGCACCCTGAATGTGAGGATGCTTAGAAGAGATGATGTTGATAGTGACTCCACCTCCACCTCCACCTCCACCATCAACAAATTCTTTGAAGCCATGAACCTTCGTAAATATCAAGGATCTTCTTCATGATCAAGGTAGTATGGTTTGACATTGCTAGATTGAATATCCTACTGAACATTTGATCGGTTTCTGGATGCTCATAAGCTGTGATCCCCCTTCAAGTATAGCATCATTAAGGAGGTGCCTGGCAGATCATTACTTGAAACCAATATCCTGTAAAGGAAAGTTATTTACTCTGACCTCCCCCTCTCTTTATACAGGTCTATTTGAACAATTTCTTGGTGTCTGATTTAGGTCATATCCAACCCAACAGACCCATATGATTTATTTTCTCTATCAGAAATGCTTATCAATTTGTTATAGCAGTAGCCTAATTTCTCTATTGATTCAAAAGTACTATTTAAAAGGTCAACCGAACACAAAAAACACCAGGAAATACCAGCTTTTCATGAAGACCTCATAAAGATGCAACGAAAAACAAAGGGGCGACAGATCCACCACTTCCACCTTCAACTTAACAAGAAACTTGCATATAGGTCCTTCACTATACGCTCTCTCCATTTCCCCGTTCTCTTTAATACATGTTGAGCACTTGAGTATATCATAGCTTGCCAAAAGACGCAGCCTTCGGTCTAGCAAGACGGATGCATCTGGGTTCTTTGAGGGAATTCTAGCTGCAATCTTGGCAGGTGAGATGCATGCGCAGCCACCTTCACTAGTAGCTGTGAAGATGATATCTATGAGCTCAATGGCTGATTTCAGTATCATTGGAAGAACTACAGCATTTTCTAGTCTGTTGGCTAGCTTGCCTGTTTGTTCTTAGAGAGTGAGTTGTGTTGCTCAGTACTAGACATTTTTTGTGGGTTGGGTAGCTGTGCACATCGATCGTTTGGTCAGCAGTAGCTGGTTGTTTGTAGGCGTGGGGTGCCAGAATACACTCGCTCTCTACCATGTAAGGTTTCCCTACTAGTAATAGAATTAGGCCTGAAATATAATCTTGCATTTCTTCTTTTTCTTGAATAATAAAAGTATAGATAGAAGAATAAAAGTAGCATTTGATGATAAAAAGTACGTCTCTTTTAAAAATTCATAAATCCATTCTAAAATTTTCCATCTATCCTTTCTCAACCTATCACATTTTTAACTCTTTTATAGACATGTCTTTATCCTAGAACACTTGTAGCAACCCAACAATATTTCAGTCATTTTTATATCTATATCTTCTTTCCTATAACATTAGCCAAACAAACCTAATAAAAATTCCCTTATAACACCTATTAGATGTTTGATTCGGTAATAGATTCTTTGGAATGAATGGCATTTCTCTTTCAATTTTTGTATGAGATTTTCAAAAGAGGCATGTAAATTTAGTTTTGAAGCAGAGCGTAACAGCGTGGCTCGAATGATTAAAGATTGAAAAGTTACACTATACAGGCGCACGGACTATTCATTTTCCTGCACATTCAAAAGCTGTCCTAAAACAGTTGAAAACATGCCGTTTGAAAATTGAGATTGGACAGCTTCTGTTTGTCTTCAACTTTATAGAAATAGACAGTTGAGGGAACTGCTCCTGAATCTACTCGAAGGCATTACTCCTGAATCTACTCACTTTCTTCTTTCTTATTGGCAGCAACCTTGAATGGTTCACTCACACAGAGATTGCTCATTCAGACTTACAAGGACACCATGTTTGACAACTCTATACAGCATATAATGCTTGATTAGGCCATCAGCATATCCATGATCTAAAATCCCCCTCAGGAGCTCTCAGTCTTGTCACTGACCACATAACGGTTCTCTTTACTACTCAAACCTGATGAATGAAGCTGCTTTCGCTTCTTTACAAGCTGTAATGCACCGTGTCTGTCATCTTGAGCTTCCTTAGAATCAGGCTGCAGACAGAGCATTTCAAAAGCTTGGAGTGTGCAAATATTATACGGACATGAAAATGGTTACGGTCAACCTCTAGAAGCTAAATTATGTTTATAGGAATGCCACATGTCATGGGAGTACTAAACTGAGACCTTACCATAAATCAGTCTCACAGTGGCAAAAGTGAAAGAAGCAAATGATGAAAAAATACTGAAGTTGGATGTTACGAACAATCATCATGTTTCTATTTATGTAAAACAGTGAGACGACAAGTTTGCCACACAATCATACTACTGTTCAACTCAATGAATGGGATGGGTGGAAAAATAAGAACTCACTCAAGCTTCTATATTCGAAGTTGAGATACTTTTCCAACACAAGCAAATTGCCAAGATATAAGCAAAATCGACATTATATAATTTCAGTAACCTAAGCCCAAGTTAAGAATTCCAATAATCTTTAGCCAGGGAATTTTCTTGTTTTCACCTTTGGATGTCAGTTAGTACCCATCAATCTATATTATGATGAAAGCTCAGACAAACAGTGATCCTAAAACAGAAAGGTCAAGCCTCCAAAACACGAGTTTTTACCTTAATGGCTAATGCTTTATCAAAGCTGTCAATTGCGCTGTCAGGCTCCCCAAAGTTCAACTGTGCTCTGCCAAGGGTGATCCATGCCTAAGAAGGCCACGGCAAAGAAAAAAGTGAGAATAATTTTAACAAACTTTAAAGGACTGTTTTTTTTAGTTAAGTAGACTTGCACCAAGAGTTTCTTTTAGTTATAACTAGAATTGCACTAGGAAATAGATAAAGTGATTTATGAAACTATATTTCATGAATGCCATGCTACACCACTAACTGTAACTGTAACTGTAACTGCAATTTAGCAAAATCAGCCACATCTGCCAATCGGTTGACATTCCAAGTGAAACAAGTTCCACTACTACCTGACTTGTGTATAGCAAAGGAAGCGCTACATTTAGGTGGGAGGGAAACAGAATTTACTTGTACATTACTAGAAAAGGGACAGACGGAGGAAAATTTCCAAGGAGAAATAAAAGTAGAGACAAGGAGGAGTCAACAGTCCAGGAGTCTCAGACATAAAATTGCATGTATGGCAAACTGGGGTAAAATATACGAAGCAATGAAATATTCAACAAACAAGTTCATTGAAAGGGCTAGTTTAACTAGGGTGAATTAGATGGCACAGTAATAGCATCCTACAAAACATGAAAGCAGAATAGCAACCACATTGTAGAGTATGCCATTGTCATACCTCTGCCCATGACGATTCCAACTCAGTTGCTCCTGTCAATAAATTCCAAAGTAAATTGAGGTTCCTAGGACTTTATATTTTCAGAAAAATGTAAAATACAACATATATTTGTAGAATAATCAGGGCAATAAACACAGGTTGATATTCATGAATGAGAGATGAAAAGGCATGGAACTCACTAGTTGCTGCCTTCAATGCACTCCAGGGATCTCCAATTTCAAGCAAAACCTGTGCCTTTTGCTCATGTAAGACTGCATTTCCAGGCATCAAATTAAGAGCAGCCTCCCATTTCCCAAGTGCCTCACGATATTTTCCATCCTTCAAAGAGATAGCAAATCAAACAACATATTCCAGCTGTTGCATAAAATGTCATCATGCACTTAAGCAAAGCATAGAATAAACTCGAGCCTGTGCTTCCAAATAGAGTTTCTTCTTCAATTTGTATTATACCGAAACAGATGCTAGAAAACAGACACCACACACACACATCAGAGACATGCTATCAACAGAAATAGAAACGAGATAATTCAATAATTTGGCATTATTGGCATAACTGCAGAAAATAAAGCAGAAGGAATCGGAAAAAACCGGTAGATGAGCATCAAGTAATGCAGTAAACGTTCCATACCATGAACAAGCAAATCATAAGGACTCCTCACTGCCATTCCAAATAAGTAAACAGCGATACCAAAAAGTTCCACACAACCCACATATGCTGCATACGCAATATGTCCGGAAAACCACAAATTTCAAATCTTTTGTAACATAAACACCGAAATATCACAAAAAAATTCAATAATAGCATAAGTTCCGCAATAATATTGTCAAATTTGCACTTCTCAGGGAAAGAAAGAAAGAAGAAGAAGAAGAATTAGGGAGAGAGGGAAATACCTCGGCTAGCTTGTTGCCTAAGTCTTGGAAAGAGTCGGCGAGTTGTCTATTGGATGCTTCTGAATCCAAGGACTTGTGAGGGGCACCTAGTTGCTTGGTATCGCTATTCTTGTCTTCGTCGTCGTTGTGGAGCATATCTTGTTGATCAAAAGGGAGGTTTGGGTACTTCGATATGGCTGCTAAAGGTCGCTTCTTGCTCTCCTTCTTCCATGTTACTTTCATCTGTCTGATAATTGTTTTTCGTTGTTGTTGTTGCTGCTGCTTTCGATTTTCTAACAGGACAGGAGAGGAAAATACACGACTGAGCTTTGCCTGGGTTTTGTCGGTTAAATTGGGATTCCTGTTCATGTAGTTAAATGCTAAAGCCCATTATAAATGGCCAGACTTTGGCCCAAATGAAGACAGGCTTGAAAGTAACTCATTACTGCCCGGAAGAATCATGAGAAGGCCCACCATAAGATAAGAAAGCCTTTGAAAAAAATAAGGATATCTCCCCTCTTCTTTTCTTTTTTGAGAAGGGAAAGGGGTGGGAGCAGGAATTATAAATTCTTGATAGAATCTTTTTCTCTCTCTCGAATAGTAGCAAAGGAATTAATTTATTTTAAGATAGAATGGCGGCATAACTCATAAGGAATTCATTTAATTGTTTGTTTATTTCGAGTTTTATTTTAGTTGGGAGAAGGAGGCTCTTGGCTGGCTGGGAGGCCGGCCACCTTGTACAAAATTATTATTGTAAATCAATTTTCATGTTCTCCTTGTCTCCCTCTCTGTTTTTTTTTTCTTCCCTGTTTTTGATAATTGATCAAGCTCTTGCTCAGGAACTCAAACTTCTCCTGCTATCCAGGCCTAAACAAAAAAATAAAAATAAAATAAAATACAAGGACCACGGACTTTGGAATGAGGACTGATTTGTAATAAAAATAAAAAAAGACCAAGATGAACTTTTTAAAGACTAAGAACTGAAAACTAACCATAAATATTAAGACCCTGTTTGTTTCCTGGAAAACAGTTTTCGGGAAATCACTTTTCAAACTTTCCTGTGTTTGTTTGTCATTAGAAAAGTTGATCAACGGAAAACACTTTCTGATCAACAAAAAATACTTTTCAGTCAACGAAAAACACTTTCTGGTCAGCGAAAATATTTTTTAGTAAAAAAACAATTTGGCTTGGTTTTCAGGAAAGTGTTTTTCTTTTGTTGTGTTTGTTTTCTGGAAAGTGGTTTCTGAAAAAATACTTTCCAAATTTTTTTTTGTTTGTTTTTCAGAAAGTGGTTTCAGGGAAATCACTTTCCAAACTTTCTTGTGTTTGTTTGTTGTTATGAAAGTTGGTAAACGAAAAATACTTTCCAGTCAAAGAAAAATTTGATTTGATTTTCAGGAAAGTGTTTTCCAGAAAAATTTGGGAGAAAAACACTTTTCAGAAGTTGTGAAAAGTTTAGAAATATCATTATTTTCTGATTATATCAAATTTGATCCTCAAACTTTTGATTGCTATATATATTTTGTTTTGAATATTTATTTTTCAATTTTATTTCTTAAAATTTATTTTTTATATGTACTTTGGTCCTTATTTTTATAATTGTTATTTGCTTTTCTCCTATTATTTTTTTATTGAAATTTTTTTATATCAAATTTGGTCCTTAATCTTTTGATTGTTATTTATTTTATTTGAAATACTTTATGAAATGTTAATTATTATTATTTTAATTTTTTCATCCTTTTTTTAAGATTTGATCTTTATTGTTTTGATTATTATTTGTTTTATTTGAGATAATTTATGAATTTTTTTAATTTCATTATTACTCAACTTTTTAATTTGTAAGATTTATTCCTTATTATTTTAATAAACTTAAAAAAAATAAATTATTAATAAATTATTTTCCAGTTTATTTTCCATAACATAACCAAACACTGAAAAGTGTTTTCTAGTTTATTTTCTATAATACTGCTAAATATCGAAAAATACTTTACTTTTAATGAATTTATTTTTTTTTTAAATTTACTTTCCTAGAATTTATTTTTTTAAAATTTAAATAGGACCTAGAAATACTAGAAAAAATAGTTCTATGCCACCACGTGTTTCGTCATGTTACTAGTTACATCATAACCAAAATGCCGGATTATTAAAAACAACACGCTGCCATATTCGACTTGAGTCCCGCTTTATTTCAAGCAACATGGCAGAAAACAACTGGCAATTGAGCCAAGTTGCTGTCGGAAAAAACCGAGCTTTGGGGGCCTACCGAATATGGTATTATTTACTACTGTTATATTATATTGTGAAGCGTGATTCTCATGCTGGAATAGAAGAACACAACAACAAAGTTAACAAACTCTTTATCTTTCCATCTTATATTCAAACAACAACGTTAGCTGACCACGTGTTGCTTTTGAAATTAAAGGATAACGATTCCATTTTCCTTTTCTCTTTTCTCTGCTGACTAAACCCTTGTCCAGCTTCTCTTTCAATAGAACCCTAACTTATATGTGGCTCGCATGCTTGCTCCAGCGGCATGCTCTCTCTCTCTCTCTCATTTTGATTGGTTTTTCAACCTCATACTATGGAGGGTCATTGACGTTACGCTAATAAAGAGCCAAAATTATTGTGTCTTAATATGTGATGCTGTCTTAAAAAAATTAACATTGGAATAAAGCTAATGAATTAAATAATTAGTTAATTAATTCTAATAATTTTATTTATTTTTTATAGTTAAGATAATTAATAACTTATATTTAATACTTGATAATTCGAGGTGACTTGTGGCTAATACCTGAAAAAAAAATCATCTTTGTGAAGATAGAGACTATACAATATTTAAATAAGTATCTTTTTAAAAAGAAAAAAAATATAATAATATTATAAAAAAAAAGAATAAAGATTATAAACTTTTCTTATGAAAATCTCATTATGTATTTATAACCTAATAATCTTGTTCTTTTATGAAAACCAGAGACTACAGTGTAATTTTACTTTTATGATATTTTAAATTGTGTTGTGAATTTTATTCCACTTATTTTATCTAGCTAAAAAATAGAGACATAAAAAATCATTAAAGACTTTAATACACCAAATGATGTTGGTGGAGTATAGACTTGTTTAACTAAGTCTATTTGTTGAGAAATAAATTCTCTAAGTTTTTATGTAAAAATCCATAGAATTGATGGTGTTAGATTCATATATTGTGTAGCAAATTCGGTTATGCCCGGGTTATGATAATAAAAATTATTGGGCTCAACACTTTAAAGAAACACATGTCAGGCCTACCTCGTTTGCCTAGACATCAAGCTAGGCTTGGCAACACCTACCAGACCTAAAAGTTGGGCTTGAAAGGTGCCAAAACTATATGGTGCTTGGGTTTGACTGGAACAAGACTCAGGTTATGTTTGGATTTAGCACACTTTCAATCTCATATATGGCAAGGTTTGGAGTTAGCCAGACCCAATCAACTATTGGGTCTGGCTTTGGCTATATTCAATGCACCTCTACTAATATATATTGTGTTTTTGTATCGCTATATACCAATTTAATGCACTCAAGAATTCAGAAAAATTATACCTATAATTTTTTTATTTAATTTTTTTGTGTAAATAAATATAAAGATATATTGATAAAATCTTAGCTTACTAGTACTCCCTTATCTTTGCAATATAATAATACGTGAAGATTTTAATTAATGAGTTTTGGTTATATAAAAAAAAAGCATGTAATCTGAAACAAATGTTAAAAAATATATATCTAAACTGAAAGAAATTTGTTAGATATAAAATACCAAGAATCTATATTCAGAAAAATTCTAAAGAGATTCCCAAATAGTTATGTGGAACACAATGAGGTTGAGCCTTCACTTTGGAAATTTCTAAAATGAAATGTGAGAGCCTCTAGCTTTTCCAACATTATCATAGGTTTTAAGAGTCCTCTGCTAAAGAGAAGACATCATAATTTTTATTTTTATTTTTTTATTTAGGGCATGAGAATCCCCGTTAAAGAGTGGTGATTGGATAATGTTATTATTGTACTAAGAAGAGCAAGTTCATCCCTTGAAAAGTATGGTTATTGCTTTAGAAAGATAAAACTGTGCAAATGGCATTGAGAGATAAGTTTATCCTATGGTATTTTAAAGGATTGCTGCCTTTAAAGAGACTAAGTTGATCCCTTGATGAGTGATGTATATTGCACTGAGAAGAACATGTCTGTTCCCTGAAGAATGATGTATATTGCACGGAGGAGACCAAGTTCATCCCTTAAAGAATGATTCATATATCATCGAAAAGACCGCATTCATATATTGAAGAATGATGCATTTAGCATTGGAAAGATTAAGTTCATCCCTTAAATAATAATGCATATAGCATTGACGAGACCAAGTTCATCCCTTAGAGAGTGGTGCATATAATATAGAGGAGACCAGGTCCATCCCTTTCCTATAAGAATACACATTTCTTAGATTAATGTTAAAGGGCTTTCAATGATTACCTAGAAAAAATAAAAAGTCATTTTAAATAAGTTATTTATATTAAAAAAATAATTTATATTCTTATTAAAAATTATACATCATGAGATGATCTGAGTGATAGGTATAAAGGAGTTTATTAGAAAAAACATGTCTTAGAGGCATCATTAAGATGTTTGCCTTGACTATCTTAATTACTTCACTTCAAAGATCATTCATAAATTGATCTTTTTAACTTGTATGTGATTTTTCATTAATTGATTCACTTCGAATAAAGCTTTTATCTGGTAGGGCATAAAGTTTTATTTAAAAAGCATGTTCTTTTACTCCTCTCATCAAGGCTTTTAAAGCTATTGGCTCAAGAAATTCTTCAACTTTGAGTATCTTTTTATTGAATCTCTTCAAATATCCTAGTGTGGTCTTGCCTTCTTGCTGGGCAACACTAAAAAGCTATGTAAAGTTTCTCTCGGCAAGTACACTAGTGCTAAAATATGTCACTAATAGAGTTTAGTTTCAAGTTATTATACAAGGCACACATAAACCCTTTAAAGTTTATAAGGAATATCTTGTACATCAAGTTACGATCTTAGATAATCGATTCTAAATACAAAGCTAAATTCATTGAAAAGATTATTTGAAGGGATATAGTTGTCTCGTAAATAAATAATTTGAAATTCACATGTTTTCTACCTCAAAACTAGCCCGCAACCTTTTGATAAAATTCAACAGCATACCTGACAGATAGAAAAACAAGTTCTCTACCTTAAGAGGACACAACCAAGATATAAAACCTATTTATAATAGAAATATATTAATTAATTCCATCAAAAATGATTCATAAGAGTAATATGGTGAATTAGAAATTCTAGAACTCTCTCATCTTAGTTTATATTTAGCTATTTAATTTAGTTTTTATTAGTTTATAATATGACAAATCATTCTTATTCGATTCATCAAGCAAATATTGATGAATAAATTTTAGTACTTATTGATAATTTTTCAATTCCTAGAAGACAATACTTTTACTTATTCATTTTATTACTTGTTACAATTCATGCGCTTACGATTCTAACCAATATTAACCTCTAAAACTTGTATCATTTGAAATTTTAAACTCAAGCTCAATAGAAAAACTCGATTCTCAACCAATTTAATTTTAAATGATAAAATCAGCAAAACAATAACAATTTAAAAACAAATCAGCATAAAAATAGTAATAAAAAAATAAGAATTAAATTTGATAGGGAAAAAGAAAATCAATAAGGATAAAATTATAAAAAAATCAATTTAAAAAGGTATTTCAAACAAAAAAAATAGTAATTAAAAGAATATGAATCAAATTTAAAAGATTTAAAAAATAAAGCGGGATGAAATTGAAAAGAATTCTAATTTTATAAATTATTTTAAATATTGAAGAGTAAAATTTTTAAAAAATCAATATAAAAAATTACAATAGTAGCTTGAAAAAATATAATGGTGGCTTAAATCTTTTTTAAAAAATATTAACTTAAAAAATATAATTTTGTATATTTATTTTTCCCTTGCAATCTTACATTCATTAATTGTGTGATAGATTGCAATCATGCTTCTTCAATCTTTTAAAGTCAAATTCAGATAATCCTCCGGGGAGAATTAATTTCCATCCACAAATCTTTTTCAAACCAACTATTTTAGCTGAAAAATAATCATGTCTTCTACAATATATTTTTTGATAGTTCAATTTTTTTAAACAGAAAAATAAAAGGAAAGAAAGAAATAGTGAAAATAGAAAAAAAAAAGAATATTGAAGCTGAATATTATAATTTTTTGAAATTTTTTTTTTATTATTATGTTAACTAGCTTGTCATTGGGATGGTTGTATATCCAATAAGTTTCTCTTATGATTGGTGTAACAAAGAATAAAAAGAGGAAAAAAAATATATACTGTAATTTTTTTTATTCTGCTGATTTATTTTTGTATTTTAAAAATATTTAAATTATTTTTTATTTAATTTTTTTATATTTTTTAACGTGTTATTATTTAAAATATAAAAAAATATTTTTTATATTTGAAACAATTTTTTTAAAAAACCGTTACACTTGATAAAAACAAGAGGCTCCACCAAGATACGAGAGCATGGTGCATGAATGAGGAGAATATTCAGCCTTCATACAAAGGCTACAGCTATTATTTATGTCCTAGATAGGTCAATTCAAAAAGATTGGATTGGGGGAAAAAACAAGAAGAAAAAAACAGATTTTCTGTCGATATGTCTTGGCATGTGCAGTGCTGTCTTCCATTGCCATCAGCTAGGAGTGATGGATTCCGTCACCATGTCTGCTTTCATATGGGGCCTAGGATTACAGAATACTAGCTTATATATATATATAAAATCATTAGATTTTCCTTCGGGCTTGTTTTACAGCTTAGATTCGTAACACTGGAAAAGAAATGCCATGCCTGCCAGCTTGCTAGATGGGCACGCCAAGCCCTGGTTGGTGCGCGAACAGAAGGCCAGTATACATCAACAAGCTAGCACCAGATTGCAAATTCTACAGTAATGGCTTTTAATTCCTATAACATATATTTCTTTCTTTCTCTGGATGTGTTAATTGGAGGATATGTTTTTCCAAGAACAATGGTGTCTTTGACCATGAAAAGATCACCTGTAGTACCTTTCAAAATCCCGCATGATCACAAGAAGACCCACGGATCTTCGCAGTATCTTGGAATGGATAGGACTGACCCTTGACTCCTGCAAGTTTACAGTTTCGATTCACACCCCGTCCCTGTCCAAGCTTTTCCGAAAGCAAGCCGTCTTGGACACAGTTTTCACGACTTCTATCATCGCTGAAGTTTCCAACAAGCATTCCATCATCGAAAAGTAGAGGACCTTGGTCCAGGTAGATAACAGTTGCCAACTGCTTGACACCATAGAGTTGCCATTCATAGATGGCAATTAAGCACAAGAATTTCTTTAATTTTATCATCTGAATTGAAAATTTTTAATTTCTTTCTGTTTTGAATTAAATCCTCCATCTTTGAATTAAGGAGAGCTTCCTAGGTTTTTCCTATTTTCTTTTCTTTGGCAAATAATTTCCTCAAAGGCCTCAACAAGCACACCAGGGGGATCTTAATTACTAGACTAGAGAGCAATGATAATTTATTATGCTAAAAGCAAAAGAGAGAAAATTCTCAGTGACGAATCACTCCATCGAATATACCAGGTGTACACCAAGTCTAGGCAGGACCACCTCGGCAGTGGCGGAGTAGTGGATCAAAGGGGGCAATTGCTCCCCTTAATATTTTTTTATATATTTTTATATTAATATATTAAACTCATATGTTAATATATACATATACACACATTGCCCTAATTTTCCCCTTTTTTTTTTGCCTTTTCTTTCTTTATCTTCCCCTGTTAAATATTGTTCACTTCTCATTCCCTGGCTCTTGCTTAACTCATCAATTAATTTTTATTGTTTTTTTACTTTATGTTTAAGGTAATTTTTTATTTAATTTTAATTTTTTTATAATTATTTATTAAAAATATTAGGATTTATGATAATTTAGGAGTTTTTGTATGAATATATTTAAAATAAATATTTAAATCAATTAATTTAATCAATTAAATATTTTTTTATTATGAAAAAATAAATTAATATTAATGCAAAACTACTATTCTTGGCATCTCTTGCATTAACAGTAATTTATTAAAATTTAATATTTTTACATGATTTGATTATAAGTAAAATATCAAGTAGAAAACATGTTTTTCAATCATTGTTTGTTTTACACGTATATTTTTTTAATTAAATATCTAAAAATGATTAAGTATATTTTAATCAATATCTTTTGAGTGTCTCTATATATATACATGAACTGAAATAGGTTTTGATATTGATAGATTGATGTGTATTTTTAAATTAATTTTACTTGATATAAATTAATATATATATGTGTGTTTGAAATTGCTTTCTAGTAAATGTCTATATTATATATTATTTATTAATAATTTATTTTTCTATTTAAAATAATCTAGTTTTGCCACTGCACCTGTACCTAGGTTTCCCGATGTCACATCGAGGTATTTCAGCGCAAAATGTTTATCTTTTTACTGCTTCTATACAATATCGCAGCCTGGACCCTATCCACAAAGAAGTCCTTGCACAATCCCTTTGTTTCTCGATTTTAAAATCTTAGCATGCTGCGATTCAGAAGACAAAAATGGCTGTATACCTTGGTGAAGAATCGGAAGCACCAGGCGGGTTCCAGTCCACCAAAGAGGAGGCTAATTAAGAGATGGTTTTCAATTGCATAGTTCAATCGTCTGTTTCCCTTCCCGAACCTGCGACTATTCTTGGTCCACCAGGTTTGTTGCCTTCTGAAGCACGATTGCTTCGATGATCAATCAGCAGACCCGTCTCATTCAGAAACAGAGTGGAACAGGGTGAATAAGCGATCATTATTATATCATTAGTCTATTTGCTCGTTTCAATGACTCTTTTACTGCCAATGCTTGAAACATTTTCCTACGTGGATCTATATATAAGAGTTGATGTGAAAGGTTGTCTGTGATGTCCTGTAATCATCTTTGAAATTTTAGTGGGATTTCTCCTTTTGTCTACGCCCTGGAAAAAGAAAAAAAGACCAATACTTGAAGTCGAAGTTCTTGAAATTTTAGCGGGGTTTCTGCGTCATCTTCCTTCTATAATTCTTCGACCTCGAGGTTTTATGACCACTTGTTGATTGCATTTGCAGACAAAGTTCTCCCTCGTTAATTGAGGGAAGGAATTTGGCTAAGATTACTCTCCCTGATTTTGTCGGCTTCCTCGATCCATGAAGTGGCAAGGAAGCTTCCACTTGTGGTAATTTATATTTAAATACAGCTGGGCGGTAGAAATTAGATGGTGTCCTAATGTTTCTTCCTTGATCTAATGGTATATTAGCTGTGATTTTTTTTTTCATTTAAAAAATTGTGGATTGATTGCATTATCTTATCTAGTTGTCAAAGATTGTTAGTCTATGCTTACAACTGCAAAAGCAATACCCATGATATGCCACGCTGTCTCGCTTTTGAATGAAAGTTGACGAAGCTTTCCATCCTCTTTTGTCAGGATATTGGTGGATCACAACTTTTTTTACCCTGGATATTGTACATTTGTATCATTAGACGGGCAGTCAGGATTCAGAGATATTTATGAAAAACATGGTAAATTAATTCACGGGGTTTGTATGTCAGACCCTCACAGTCCAATTCGCAGTAGAGGCGGTCATGTCACTCTGCCATTAACAAAAACTACAAAAAGTTGAAGGGCGGCTACGGTATCCTGCTCAGTTGTTTTTTTTTTTTAAAAAAAAAAATTGTATTCAGAGCTAAGCATCGCAGAAGCCGCATCTTCTACCACAACAAGTGCCACGTTGTTTTAAAAAGAACCCAGGTGTACATAAGGCTTTTTCTCTTAATGGGTTAGGCACTGGGCCACTCAGGGCTAGCCGAGTGGCCCACTTCCTTTAACCATTTTTTTTATAATATTTGAAATAGAGAATTCATCTCTTTTTAAAAAAATCATTTTTAATATTAACATGATATTTTTTTATAAAATTATCAAGCATTTTTTTTCCAGCTTTTCATGGTTTTTCTTTGTTTTACTTCTTAAATTTAGTATTTCAGCATGCAATTTTTTTTATTATCATTTGATTACATTAAAAAAAAGACTCCATAAAATTCCAATGTGTTATTTTTGCATTTTTTAAATAACAATAAGAAGAAATATTGTTTTATTTAAATAAAACGATAAGTTTCAACCAAAAAACAAAGAACTTGTCGTTTGATTTATTGTTTCATCTCTCATCATCCAAACCATATACCACTATAATGATCTAATATTGTACTGCATCCTAGCATAAAACTTACTAGCTAATTGCCCCTATATCACTGTTTGTCTCTATATAACTATATGCCGGTTAAAGAGATTTTGATTCCAAAGATAATTTAATAATTAATTATTAAAAAAATATAAACTTGAAATAGTCCTATATGAAAATTCAATAATTTTTTCTCTTGTAAATAATTTAGTTATTTTATTGTAATTAAAATAATAAAAATATTATTTTACCTCAAATAGTTACGCCAATTTTTTTGCCTTCAGCCAGGTGAAATTGCAATTTTATTGTTCTAATTGATAGGACAGATTAGTTTAGAGCTACAATATTTATTGCTAAATTAAACACATCTACCGTTTACAATTATAGAGTAAGAGGATACTTTTTAAATTATTTCAGGGTGTGTTTGGGAATATAATAAATGTTATTTTTTAAATTGCTTATCACTTAAAAATATATTATTTTATTTTTGAAATTTTATTTTTAATATCAAAACACTAAAATAACTCAAAAACACATTAAAAAATATTAATTTTAATGTAAAATAATTTTTTTCAGAAGAGCTGTGTAAAAACGCAATGTGAACACTCTGGGTGCAAATCACGCGCCCAATGGAGGCTCTTGGCCAACCTCCTAGGCGCCAGACAAGCGATAACGCTACCGCTGTCTAGCTAACAATGCAAACCATGCCATAATTCCTTCTTTGAAGTGATGCAACAAAGACCAGAGAATTGATATTTATTGTATCTTTTCAGCGTAGTGGATGAAACATAAAAAAGGAAAAAATAAAAATTCAACTTCCAAGAAACAGAAAATTGAAAAAATTATACATATATATATAATAATTAAAAGATTAAAAATTAAATTGGATATAATTAGAAAATAACAAGATATTTGTAATTTTTTTATAACTTCTAGAAAATATTTTCTGTTCAAATTAAAAAAATATTTTTTTTAAAAATAAAAATAATTTTTTTAATTAAAAAATATTTTTTATTGATTAAATTTTTTAATAATAAATAAACATATTAAAATTTTAAAATTTATTTTTCATGAAACAACAAGGCTATATAATTTGAGATTCATCGGAAATTAAAAGAGCAGGTCCAAAAACTATATATACTCCTTAAGCAAAATACGTTACTTCTATGCAACTAAAAAGACTTGGATATAATTTCTTCATTGAATTTTTTTATAACATTTTAAAATACTAATATTAAAAATAAATCTAAATATTATTATAAAACAATTTAAAAAATAACCACATCACCGTAACAAATGTAGCAAATATAGTGTAAAACAGTAAAAGTGAGCTCCTGTTGTAACTTGTAAGTACCCAGTACCGACCATAAAATGGCCACGCGTCAAGATCGCATCTACTTTTCAAGTTTCATCCCGTTGCGGTGAAATTTGCTACTGCCGGATGCTTGACGTCCAAGCAGCATCCTTCCTCTCTTCTTCTTTTTTTTTTAAAGAAAATTACGTTTTAAACCTAATTCAAAAACTTTAAATTCCCTGTTTTTCACTCTGAAGAGGCACCCATTCGAAACCAGAGCTCTGAAAAGCAAAACAGAGCAAAGAAAGAAGAAGAAAGAAAAAGGCAGCGATGGAAGTGAAGAACAGGAACAGCCCAACCGGCGAGGAAGTGATCAAATCCAAGAAAGACGCTTGTTTTAAACAGAAGAATGATAGTTTGATTCCAAGAAAGAGGAGGTTAGTGAAAACCATGATGTTTGATTGTATTGTCTCTGCAATTTTTGGCTCCTCTTGTCTTCATCCTCCCTCTAAACCCAAAGAATACAACAGCGGTAGTGCTGGTTGTATCACAAGAGTCACACCCACCTAAAATATCAGATGTAGAGCCGTTATTGGTGGTGGTGGTGCTGCTGTTGTTGTAGTTGTTGTTGTTTTATCTAGGAGATTTGTGCTTTAATTAGTGATGTTAATTGTGGGTTAAGGCGAGGTGGGATTCGGCAGAGGAAGGGAGAAGGAAACGGAGAACAGCGGTGTTTATATTAATTTATCGGAGAATTGTAAATAATTTGTGTGATATAAAAGTAATTTTGATGATTGATGGTGTATCTTGCTTCTCTGCCTTCCAAAACGTTGGTGGGTGTCCTTTATAATGTTTTATGATGTGCTTCTCGGGCTTATCAGAGCCGGCGGCTCAACGCAGGCGACCGGTTTCTGAACGGGATAAACCCGACCCGTTTCACAGCAATTAACTATTTTCAAAATCTATAGATTCTTATCTCATCCTGGAAAAGGCAGAGAGGTACATTAGTTAAAGAACAATGATTCCGCATCACAGGTGAAACGAAGATTTAAGCGATGTCTAAAATTAAAGGAAAGAAAAAAAACCCACAACTTTGAAGACGTTTCTTGCGAAAGCCCAGAGAACATTTGAAAAGAACATTCTTGTGAATGTTAAAAAAGCTGCAGTCAAATTCACCATTGTTGCAGAACATTTGACTGACCACTGAATTGAGCCAGCTCGGAAAAAGCCTTGTAAGTTAAACCAGAGACAAAAGGTGAAAAGAAGAAGTCTTGTTCTCAAAAATATGCTGGCAATAAAGTAGATTTAGCAGCAGATAACGCCTCCACTTGAGTGTGGAAACAGAAGGGAAGGGCCAAAACATTCCTCCGGAAGGAGGTGGCGTTGCATTATGCAATTCCATTATTTCCCCCTTTTTCACTCAAAACTCAAAAGTACTCTTCAAATCCAGTTCCTGAAAACCTAATGTTTTCATATAAAGAACTATTTTAGAGTTTTTTTCTTCCTAAATTAGGCAGTTGTAGATATTCTTTCCATGATAATGTACTTTAGAACTTATTTATCAAAATAAGGATTTTTCTGTCGGGTTAGACTTAAGTATGAAAGGCCACGTCTATCCTCGTCGTGTACGTGTCTTGTCTTTTTATTTTGAAAAAAATCAAAATCACGATTTCTCTCTCCCTTTCTCACGTCCTTCCATGTCAACTTGCTGCATCGAGAGAAGAATTTATATACAATAAAGGGCATTCTCATGTCATAGTGCACGTCAATCAATATTAAATGTTTTTTCTTTTTGTTAAAAACTTTTCAAAGGCACCCCCATGTCAACTTGGTGCATAGAGAGAAAATTAATATATTCTCCTATCTATTAGTTTAAATGCTTAAATAAAAAAATCAAGAAAAAAATATTCAGTTAATGCTTGAGATTTGTTTTCATAGTAATATTTAACATAATTCATTTTTTTTGGTAGATAGAGAGAGGGAAATAGATTTAATTTATCTATTTTTATATAATTATTTTAACTAGAAAAATATGATGTATACAATTATGATATTACATGGAAAAAACTACCTTTTTTGCTTAAACAAGTTTAAAATTATCTTATTTTAGGGAATAAAATTTTTTAAAAATAAGTTATTGTAAACAAAAAAAACTCAAGATGTTATGCTATATATTCTAAAAATTTTGAAATACCGTTTTAATTATTTTTAGTGATGGTTATGATTATAATAGTGGCTGCTTTTAAAATATTTTTGACATTGATATGTTAAAACAATCTAAAATATTAAAAAATATATTTTTAAATAACATGGTTTCAATTATATTCTTAAACAGTCACTTAAAATGAAATCTAATATAATAGAAATAGAGTTGTGTTAAAAAAATTAAAATTATTTAAAAAATCAGAAATTAATGGATGTTCATCCCTCTACCAAACAAAACTTTCTACGATAAAAAAAAACAATTTTGCTGTTTCCCATTTCATGTTTTAGAGTGGGTTGCAATAGCAAGTTTTTAAAAATTTATAATTTAACCCTCAAACTTAATTTTAATGCAATTAAGTTTAAATTAGAGCATAGTTGAATGTTATTTTCATGGGTAAGTGGTTAAATTAAAAGTAAAGAAACTAAAATGCAAAACAAAGGTGTCATAGGTGGCATATTCAAATTTATTATTAAAATACACTTGTGCCCCGGACATGCACGTGATATTAGATTATTTTTTTATTTATTAATTATTTTTAATATTTTCTATCTTTTAATATTTGATTTGTTAGAAAATAAACTACATAATTTATTTTATTTTATTTTTTAGATGGTTATTACTATTTTAAATATGTTTTTATTTCTAGATTGATGCTCAATTTTGCTATCATGTGTTTTTATTAAATAATTCAAAAAAATATTTAATAAAAAAATTAGTAAATTCATTGGAGTACATGTCATTGTTGAGGAATTGAAATCTATTTAATATTTTATTGTCTCAATCATTTTTATTATAAAAAATTATCATTTTAAATTTTTATTAAATAATTAAATGGTGACATATTGAAATTAATCCATAAACTTAGTTGAATAAAGCAATAGAAAAATTCTTTACGCTATTAATGGCGTCCAATGGAATCGGAAAAGGGAAAAGGTGACTGCCACCCACGGAGTAAATTCATTGAACACGGACAACAAAGAAAGAGAGAAAGAATGGCGAATGACGTTGTGCCCTCGTAAGACAAATGACGACAGCTCAGCACTCTTTGTCGAGCAATCATTCTCTTTTTTCTTGGGATCCCGAAGAAGGTATTCTCATTCATTCAGAACAGCTGGTGGGGACACACACACTGGCGGCTTTCTCAGGTCGTGCGACAACGCTTGGCCGGAATGCCACGGCCACACATTGGGACGGGAAAAGTAAAATAATATAAGTGAGGTGGATTCAGGCCCGGGTGAACGACTAATTACCAAAGAGTTGGAGAATTAATAAATAAAACTACCAAGGATAGCATAGCAGTTATTTAATTAACGAGAGAATCTTGACTAACCCCCTTTTCTTTACCGTTCCTGGAATTGTTTTGAGTGGACAAGTGAAGAGGACCATGTGTGTGAATGATGAAAGTGCTGGCTCGCTCTGGGCCGATGTTAGGTACCTTCATGGTCATAGAGATTTGACATCTTAGTCATGAGATCGTCACTTCTGTTGAATTCTTCGCTTGGGTGGATGATTCATTATGACGATTCTTAATTTCACATGCCCATGATCCCAGAAACCTCACACGTAATTTTTACACACTTTTTATTTAGAATTTGGAGCTTTGTGGAGAAGTTTCGCGAACGAATCCAGATTCTTCAGTGTGAAAACTCCCAACGCACATACATGATATTGCCCAGATGATTAACGATCGATTCGGTGCCTTGGAAACAAGGGGGATGGTCAAGATTGCGGGTGAGGATAAATCGCCACTCACGGGCTGCTCCTTGTCCTCCATCGAGCCTGGCCCCCGCGGGAGGGTCCCCTTCATTTATAGTAACATATTAATCCTCTTGGTTCTACCATTCTTTGACTGCGGGAAATGGGTCCAAGGTTACTTTCTAATTACATATGTTCCTATTCATAAGATCATGAGGACAGACTCTAAACTGAAAAGGAATGTTCCCAGTTGAATCGTGAGTGATCTCCAGCGTAATTATTGAACAAATAATAATAAAAGCAGGTTTTTCGGATAAAAATGAAGAGTTTCAGCAGTTTTATTAAATTCTAGAAATCAAGGAAGTGCAAAAGCAAGCTCCTGAGAAATAATTGGTGTCAAGCATTGGTAAAAAGATGTGCTAACCATTGACGGCAATCCATTCACGAATGCTTTTACACCCATCATAGTCTCTCTACTGGATAGTGTCCATTAGTATATGATCATTTTCTTCTGTGGTCTGAATTCTGATCACACAAAATCTCGTGGTCAAGATTTCCAAATATATTCGTTCACACTACATTACCGAATATATTCTTCACTTGATTAAGCTGTGTGTTGAAAAGCGGCTTCAATTTTTTTATAAGAATTTATATTTTTATATTTTTTAGATTATTTTGATATCCTGATCTTAAAAATAATTTTTAAAAATTAAAAAAATATTAATTTGATATGTTTTTATATGAAAAACATTTTACTATAACTATATTTCTAAATTAAAATTAATTCCGCCATGGAACACGAGGCGCACTTCCTCTTCTATCTTTTCCATTTCAAATTAAGTTTTTTAGTTTTCTTTACATATTTGGATAGTAAAAGAAAGTAGCACTGCGTAGTATACGAACCAAAAAAAAAAAAAAACCTGTAGAAAATACTTATAATGTGCTAAATTCCAATTGAGGAAATAAGAAGTCAAAGCTCCTGGCTTCTCTCTATTCTACAAATATCCAAGTGTCATACATATATTCAATTCTTCTCTTGCAAGTAACTCTCTCATTGGTGGATTTTCAACAACCGAAAAATTAAACTATATCCCATTATTTACGGCGAAGCATCCAAGTACGGTCACCGTAGAGGCATATACTAGCCATGATTGGATATTTTCATTTTCATTTTTTTTATAAAAAATATATAGAGAGAGAGGGGGGGTTTAAATGTATTTTTATAGTTTAAAAAATCTAAATCTAAATAAAAAATATCACACACATATATAATTAAATAAATCAAGCATTATACTTACAAATAAATAAATAAAAAATCATTAACAGTACCTACAAATAAAAATTTAATAATCAAGAAATAAATACAAATCAAAATACATTAAAAATTATATATGTGTGATATCTTCAACAATCAAAAAGGGAAAAACCAAAGTAAAATTTCTTTTTTCAAGAGGAACATAATGTTATTGGCCAAAGTTGAAAATTCAAGTTTTCACTGGGTTTTCGAAGGAAACAAGGGGAAGAGGGGCAGGGTTTCCACGTCACCACCATGGCAAAGTTCACCATTTTGCTGCTGTTGTATGATCACAAACAAATTCACAGCGAGTTCTTCTAAAATTTGAGCATTGCTGTGCATGCTTGTGGTCCGGACCAAATCAATTTAATTTATGAACAGACCCGTACAGTGATATTAATCCCATTCGCAGCTAAACTTTTTTATTCCCCCCCTACGTTTCCTTTCCTCTACTGATTAAAAAAAACAAGTGCAGAAAAGGAAATCAAGGGGTTGACCGTCGACGGCTAAACGTAAGAAGGCCGTCATACCCGCGAGGCAGCGTTCCTTTGGGCTAATAGACTGGGCGACTTGGAACTCAAGCTTTCTACAGTATCAAAGGGGGTTAAGCCTACGCCTCTATGGAGTTTGGCGGGAAATCTGATGGACAGACAGACCAAAGGGATCGCTTCAATTTCCACGTGTCAAAAGAGTAAACCATCTCGCATCAATATAATCTTCTCCAGGAAGTTATCTTGTGATTGGTGAGTTATAGAGATTAAAAGGAATATAAAAAGGGGGAAATCGAGCTCCTCTCTGTTAAACGCAGCCTTCCGCAAGCCTGCTCTGCCCTGCCCTGCCCTGCTCCACCCCACTCCACTGAAATCAAATCTCACATAGGCACAGGTAAAACAATTCACAAAAGCCACAATTTCTGGGGTAGTGAAACAAGGTAAAAGCAGAGTGAGAAGGACTCTACTCAGGGAGGCTCGACAGATGGAGACGAAGCTGAATTCAGTTGAGGCCGGAACCAAGACAGGATCATGGTTTAAACCCAAGAAAGGGAGTGTTTTTCCCAGGAAGAAGAGGTTGGTAAAGAGAATGATGTTTGATTATTTGGTTCAATCTGTTAGTTCTCTATGCTCTTCCTGTTTCTTCTTCCCCCGGCATGGAGCATCCTCTCAAGCAAATGATGAATATTCATGCAGGAAGATCATTTCACCCACAAAAGTATCAAATGCGGACTGTATTTGATGAGTTCCATGCTTGATTTTTTTCTCTCTCGTTGTTTTCGTTACTCTAGAATCTGTTATTGTTTTAGTACATAGCGTAATTGCCATAGATATTTGTGTTCTGGATAATGATCTGTGATGAGTAATGTACTTTTTCTCTCGCATAAAAACACGTTTCCTTGTTTCTTAGCTTCTTGCGGGCTTATTATATTCTTATTCTTATGATGTGCATTGATTGCTGGTTGTTGCCATCAACCCTCATTAATGTTTGTTAACCTCCTCGTATCTGATCTCACCGTCACCACCCAAATCACAAGTCGGTTGAGGGGGGGGGNGGGGGGGGGGCGGTGTGTGCGGCGGGGCTGAAGTTGAGAATTTTTTGTAACACCAGATACCCAGGATCGAAAACTTCATAAAACTCTTGAAAGCATCTCTAAGAAATGTTGAGGAATAGAACTGAAAAGCCTCTGGTAAAATTCCAGCAATAAAAACACGAACCACGATTGGTAATTCTCCACTTTAATTCAATTGAGTAACTCGATTTCCGATCGCCAATTTAAGAAAATCTCAGATTCTTGAAGTATAAAGAGGTAATTCTTGAGTTTTGGTACATGTACGTGGAGGAAGGCAACCAATTCGAAATGGGAAAAAATTTCTTTGAGGGCCCCAACACCAGTAGTAATCATAAAGTTAATATCTTGGCCGGCAGTGTCATTGATCTCCCACAATAAGTTGATATTATCCTCTTCATTTATTTAATTTATTCTTGAGGAAGAAACGCATGTGGGCTAGCGTTCGTGTCTTTGACCATTACTCTCCAGTCTCACAACATAGCAAAGGTTCTGTCTCTACTCTCTACTATCCAGTGACAACCTCAAATGGCAGGACTTCTTCCTCCTTGAAAAATTATTGAGATACTGCTATTGTCGTTTAATCATCTGGGAAATATATTAGTGCTCAATCAGCACTTGCTCCACTGCTATAAATGTTCAAGGAGCAGCCCTGTTGGCTGTTGTTCTAGCATCACATCAGCAAAATGGTTACTGAGGAGTGTTTATTTGTTAAAAGGTGATTTTTTGAAAACTAATGTTTTTATGTTTACTTGTTAATAAAAAAATTGGTTAATAGAAAATTTTTTCTAGTTAATGAAAAATTTAGATTGTTTTCAAGAAAGTATTTTTTTTTATTTTGAGTTAAATTTTTTTTTCAGAAGTTATAAAAAAATTAAAAATATTATGAAAAATTAAAAATATTTATTATTTGCTGATTATATTAAATTTAGTTCTTAAAATTTTAATTACTATATATATATATATATTTTGAATATTTTTTTAATTTTATCCCTTAGAATTTAATTTTTATATTAACTTTGATTCTTATTTTTATATTTATTATTTTTTTCTAATTATTTTTTAATTAAAATTTTTTATTTATCAAATTTGATGTCCATTCTTTTGATTGTTACTTATTTTATTTTAAATAAATTATGAAATGATAATTATTATTATTTTAATTTTTTAAACTTTCAATTCTTTTTATTTGTTATATTTAATCTTTATTATTTTAATTATTATTTATTTTATTTAAGATAATTTATAAAATTATATTTTTTTCAATTTTATTCTTATATAACTTTTTTAATCTATAATATTTATTTTTTATTATTTTAATAAACTTGAAAAAAATAAATTATTAATAAAATATTTTTTAATTTATTTTTTATTACATTATTAAATATTTAAAAATAATTTATTTTAAAAAAAATTCATACTTTTTAATAAACAAACAGAACTAAAATACTAGTACGAGGCGTTAACAAAGCTCGGAGCTGGATTTCCGCGCGTGCTTCATCTTGGAATAGAAGGGAATGATTATTACCTAGAATCACAGATTACGAGGTTGACAATGGGGTAACATGAACGGAAGACAATTACGAGGTTGGCTATCTAATTAAGCAATTAGTGTCTGTCAGAGAGTTACCGTAAAAGATTATGTTTTAATTTATTTTTTTATTTTAGAATATATTAAAATAATATTTTTTTATTTTCAAAACTCATCTTTTTTAGCAGTATGATAAAAGAAAATAATTTAAAAATAAAAAAGGGCAAAACAACGTCTCAAACACAGCAATGAACAGGTTTGAATCCCAATTTCAAGCAAATATGAACACAAAACATCCACGCAAAGAAAAACAAGGGTGCCGTTTACAAAACGACTTTTTTCAAGTTTGCCTAATGATTTTCACGACTCCCGAGTAACACATGTTTAGGGACTGTTCCAACGCCAGTCAAAACAATGTCAAGGTTTCGTCTGGTTTCACATCCAATTCAAAACTATTTTTACTTGTAGTGTTGTGTAAGAATACAACACATGTTCCTTGTATCGTAGAGTTTATGTAAAAATAAATTATTTATTTATTCTTGTTTGGCTTATTTATTTATCATTTTCAAATTATTGATTATATGCTTTTACTGTATATTTAACATGTAAAAAAAAAATACGACTCGTGCATAATCTTCTTAGAAATAAACGTGAAGGATATAAAAAGATTTCATCAAAATAATAGCATTCAAGCATTTTATGACCTTTAAGTATCTCATCAGGAATAGAAAGACCATGTTGTGACGATGATCGTCCCTTGCTAGCTAGGTTGTTGCTCTTCTTCAATTGTTTGCTACTATAAATAATTTTAATTAAATCATTGTGAAAAAGCATTTTAGTAAGAAATTGTTAGAAGCCATAAAATGGACAAAAAAAACATAAAAAAATGTTGCTAGGATGGAGAAAGTGAGGGAACTGGTGAATGAAAATGAAAGTGAATATATATATATATATATGTTAAGGATATGATAATTGAAATATAACTATCATCGTACTTGGATTTTAAAAATGATAACTATTAATTGATTTAAAAAATATTAATAAAATACTCATAAATTTTTATTTTAGAGAGCATGAATGTAATAATTTTTTTCTAACCAATAAAATTTATCTATAATTTAGAGAGGATATTCTGACCATTGTCTCAATATAAATGCACGAATTTGCGGGTTCCTTTGCCATATTTAAATATGGTGGCATGACTGGACTTGATCTCCTCGGGGAACACCAAAATCCCATATGTATAGTCCCGTCACCATTTTTTCACTTTCTACCAAGCATCCAAACTCAGTAGGAGTATCTCGAACTCAGTTGATGTACTACTTGGAGAAAAAACAAGGAAAATATATCAATAAGTTAAATTTTGGGAAGTTAATGAGTTTTATCAAAATCTTCATCGACAAACATGTTCATATTTATTTTTTTCCCAAAAAAGGTTAGATTTCTTATATATTTCCTATAATATCTGCTTAAATAATAAATTGCTTACATAACCTTAATTTTTTTTATTGGTGAATTATGTGTCAACTTTCCTTTTCTTGCTATGGTTTTTACACTGATGAAAAGTGTACAATACGAGTTGAAAAATTTATAAGACAATTAAAAAAAAAAAAGACAATAACCTCAATCTAGTAAGTTATGATCTTATGAAAACTGGACAATTAACAATAAATGAATATTTTTTTATTTAAAAAGGTTTTTAGATAGAAGAAAATAAATTGATTTTTTTTAAAAAAAAAGGGACTCAAAAAAGGACTCACTTGTCAACCAAAGAATCAATCGAACTTATAGGTCTTTTAATTTTTAAAATGAATTATTAATTAGTATTTTTTCTAAAAATCAAACAAAGTAAGAAAAGAAAACGATAAGACGAACGCTATCCTTCGCAAAAGAGTGAAACCTACGCCATTGCTACCGGCAACGTATACAATCTTTTGAGCTTGAATATTGTTATTTTGATATCTAAAGTAAATTACAAAATAATAATAATAATAAAAAGTATTCTGAAAACACTATTAGGAATTTCTGATCACCATATATATCTTTTTATTCAGGTAAGGATTTTAATTGGAAGTTACGAACGTTGTCGGCAAAGAAGGCAGTGATATCTATGTGTGTGTGTGTGTGTGTGTGTGTGTGTGTATAAGTTTGTAATTCCAAGTGTTTCTGCCGCCCCTAACAAATGATAGCACGGCACGATACCACAGGGCGAAAGTCGAGAGAGTCGTTATTGGGCGAAAATCCACCGTGTTTTCAAACTGTAGTCACACGTGTCAGAAGATGAATCATTCAAGAAAACTTCAATTCCTTTGAAGCTGGCATTTATTTCATTGGCTGCTCTCCGAGAAAAACGTGTATCGGCTTAATTATAACATCTCTGTACATTCTCATGAGTGACAGTTGGGCATATAATAAAACAGCAACAATTAAAGAACCCATTTATAAAGTAAGAGGATGAAATTGGAACCCTAAATAAAGTGGTGAAGAGGAGCACATGATGAGACAGCAGGCAGGAGCGAACATGACAGTGAAGCTGAGTCCAAGTGAAGCAGTCGAAGCCAAGACAGAGCCATGGTTCAAGCAAAAGAAAGGGAGTGTGTTTCCAAAGAAGAAGGGGTTGGTCAAGTCCATGATGCTAGGTTACATTGGCCGATCTGTTGCTTCTCTTAGCTCTGCTTGTCCGGCCTTCTCATCAGCTCTCTCGTATAATCCATCCAAAAAGGCTGGTTGCTGCACATACTAATTTGGCTACGTACCTTCATCAAATGTTTGTGTCATCGTTTACCAGTCTTGGGTTATGTTTTATAATACCCGTAGTTTTGCCTCTCCACTACTTGCACGTAATTTATTTATATCGTCAATGGCTGTCTGTACCGTTCACTTCTTGTCGTCGTTCGTTCTTGATTGTTTGATGCTGGCTCATATTTCTGTGACTTGTAATAATTGATTGAAACCACCTCTCGTAACTATAGATGTGGAGGATAAATTTAAGAGTAATGAAAGGAACTTCCCGTGAAATTGAAAATCTAAAAAATGGAATTATAATTTTTCCATTTCCAAGAATCTTTAAGAACCCCTTTCCGGATTAAACTTGCGAGGGTGGTTAATATAATTGAAAAGGGCATTCGTATAATTGATTAATTAGCCAATAGCATGAAACTAATTTAGAATTAGAATAAAACTCCTCATTGTTCAAACGTTTTAGAATGTATTTGTTTCATGATTAAAGTTGAGATAGAGGTTGAATATAAAATCTGATTTTTTTTTTATGTACCCTAAAAATAAATCTCAATCTCAATTTTATCCAAAAAAACAAACAAATTTGTTAATTAGAGATTCAATATTATTGTGATAATATGTTTAGTATTGTAATAACTTTTATGATTGTAATTTGAAAAACATTATTTGAAAAAAATTATTTTTTATTAATGTTGGTTTGATATTTATATATGTTGGGTTAAACATGTCGTTGAAATTGAAATTGAACAAAAATTAATTTAATGTATTTGGTTAAGAATGGTTTTCACATTGAGGTTATAAAATAATTTTAAAAAATATATATTAATATTGATGATTTTTAATTTAAATATCGTAGATTTAACTGCTATTACATCATGAAATAAATAATACTTTCTATAAAATATTTTCTAATATTTCATTAAACTATCTACAATTTCATCACGTATGAAATACATTTGACAAGGATTACAGTTTCTTGGTTTTTTAAGTGCGCAATAACATCAGATAAAATATCATCAGGAACAAAATTTGGATTGCGATCAAATTTTATAAATGCAATGTCATTAAGCGATCTTCATCTAATTTATGTATTGTCATTGAATAATGTTAAATACTAGTTTTTTGAATAAAACATAATTAACAATAAAAATAAAATTTAATTTTTATTATTTTACTAGGACAAACCTGGTTCAATGCATTTAGCTTTGAACCGAACCGGGTTCGACAAAAATAGTGAAGTCACTTTCCATTATAGAGGAGCAACAACTTCTTTCCACTTTCATTGACATTGCATTTTCAACGTAAATAATGGTGGGTCCCTAAATAGTAAATCATGTTTGATTCATCACCTAACAATTATTTCTCATGGTTTGTTTTAAAAATAAAAATAATTATGAAAACAAACAAACATTATTCTTTAAGAGTTCGAAAGAAAAAGGCCCAAAACAACTCGGAAAACAATAAGAATAGGATAGGATGTTATTAACAAAATCTTTAGAACAACCGCATATAATTGTGAATTGTTATAATCAAATTACTGTAATAATAAATATAATTTATTGTGAATTGCTATAATAAAATTATCATTTTACACCTGAATTGAAAAACAAAATGTAATGGTATTAAGGATGTTTCAATCTTTATTGTTGTTCTATTAGTCACTAAAATGTTGTTTGGGGGTATGTTGGTATTTTTATTTTTTCATATTAAAAATATAGTTTTGTCCTTAAATTTAACAATTTCTTGAGTTGTTGCCCAGGGTTTTTTTAGTATTTTTTAAAAAATATTAAAATACTGAAAATACATATTTACTCTTGAAGTAAAAAAAATGAGTTGTTGACCAAGGATTTTTTTGCATTTTGAAACACAATAGAAATACCATTATACCTTAAGAAAAGATAAAAGTAAAGGTATTGATTTAGGGACATTTATGTACTTTCACTAAGGTTTTTTTTTTGTGATTCTTAGGTTCATAAAAGATATTATTTTATTTTCATGTTAGAAAATAATTTTTTTTTCAAAAAGATGCTAGCACCTCATATGCACATGCACGTGCTAGCAAATAAGTGTTGTCTATGATATTTGGGTGGAGTGTATGGACCCATATGATGGTTAAACATACCTTTCTTCCATGTCATTAGATGTGTCGTTGTGTCCTCTATCATATGAGCCGATATGCGTTTTTTCTTTCTTGTTTTCTCTCATTTTTAGAAGTGCACCTTTGTCCTCTTCTCTTTAAATTTGTCAATTTCAATCCTTTTGTATTTTATTGTTTATTGTCATCATTGGTCCTATTATAAAAGTTTTAGTTTTTCTTTCAATTTAGTCCTTGAATTACAACTTGTCATATATTATTTTTTTCAATTAAATCCTTATTCTTTTAATTTTTGATTTTTTTCCCTTGACTCTTTTGTTAAAGTTTTATTGGTTTTCAATTACATCCTTTCATCAAAATTTTATTGATTTTCAATTACATCTTTCCATCAAAGTTTATGTTTTTTACCGTTTTCAATTTAGCTCTCATTCTTTTGATTTATTTTTTTTTGTTAAAGTATAATTGTTTATAAATTAACCCTTTAATTTAAATTTTTTTGAGGCATCTAATTTATTTTTTATTTTAATTTTCTCCCTCATTCTTTTAATCACAATTTTTGTGTGAATTGTTTCTTCAGTTTCATCCTACGACATTTGATTTGATGGAAAATGAGTTTTGAAGCCTTTTTATTTACGATGCTTTTGATTTATTGACAAATTCATGCGGTTACTGATATTTTTTTTCTCAATTTCTTTTATGATTTTCACATTCAACAAGACTTTTTTTTTTAAAAAAAAATAGTTTTGTAGTCATCTTTAACTTCTTCTCTATCAGTATGTCATGGTCTTGTGATTTCGATTGTGTTTGCAAACCTTTTTTTAATAAAATTTTTGAAAAAATAATTTTTATGTATTTAATATTTTAATAATGCCTTTATTTTATAGAGGTGAGCTTTATTTTATAAGAAAATATTTATTTATAAATAATATTTTTTATATATTTGGCCTTATATAATATTTTTAGTTCCGTATTTGTTTATGTTTCTATTATATTTTATTGATTTTAATAAGTAAATTCAGTTGACACAAATAAGTAAATATCTTATTTTACATGATAAAATATCTTTATTTATATTCATCTCTTAACTTTTCTAATTTTTCATTTGGTTATTGTCAATAATTTTTTTATTTACTTAAATAATTATCAGTTTATTTGATTAGTGGTTTACATGAACTTTCTAATTTATACTTTGAATTTTTTTTTAAATAATCTTCACAGTTTATATTTATGGTATATTTTTAGAAAAATTGGAGCCCGTGTAAGTACCCGGGTTTAATAACTAGTATTTTATATTTTATTTTATTTTAAAAAATAGCTGTAAACAGCTTATAAAAATAACAAGAAAAGTTCCTTCGAGATTTGATTCGAAAATGGTGCATTTGTCATCAACTATAGAAGGGTTTTCTTTGTACGAATGGGCCCGATCGAAGCTAATCGGACACTGTACACGTTATCCACCCCCACAACATTTGGATCTTTATAACAGAACTATTCGCAATATGTTGTTGCTAGCAGAGGAAATTATTAATCTTTTATTGGAAGTAATAGAAATTTTAATGCATTCACGCCATGGAAATTAACATTTGAATAAAAGTAGGATAATGAGAAGGACATTAGAGAAGGTCATAAAATAAACCAAGCTTATTTATGGCTTTATTTATTGATATATATTTGTAGGTACATAAATTTTAGATAAAATAATATTTTTATTTTTTAAAATAAAAATATTATTAATTTTTTTAATATAAATTTGGTTTAAATCTGTTTTGATACAAAACGTGGTTTAAATTATGTCCAAAATAAATATTTCAACGTCTATTTTTAAATATTGTTCATACTATTATATTATTTTATCGATTGTTGACCTATTTGTTAACTAGAAAACACCTTTTATTGTCAGCCATAAATCAAAATTATACAACCATGCTATTTCATTTATGTTCACCTGAAATAAATTTAGAAGGGAAATTTTATATATAATTAAATAATGTTTTTCGGATGATAATGGAATTATCCTGGTCGACGTGGAGCCATCAGCTTAACTACCAAAAACGAAGAAACAAAACTGTCATCTATGAAGGACCCTACTTGTCCACGTCATATTCGAAGAGCCCGCGATTTTCATTTGTACGGAATGAAATCTTTGAAATATCCACCTGACGAGTTTTGATTTTTGGGTCACTTTGACCAAGAAGGACAACCACACCCAAAAGCGCTTGTTTTTCTTCATGTCATGTTCACTTACCTCCCAGGCAAGACAGCCAATCTCGTAACAGCACGTGCCTGCACGGTCCCAAGCCAGGTATTTAAGGCCATGTTGGTAAGTGTATTTCTTTTTTAAAAAACTAATTGCTAAAGTTTTTCATGTTTGTTTATTACTAAACAAGCTGGTCTATGAAAACTTTTTTATAATTAAAAAAATATTTACCTTGAATTTTATACAAGTGTTTTTCTTCTATTTTGTTATAATATGCTTTCTAAAAATTATAAAAAAATTAAAAAAATTAATATTTTTTTAATTATATAAGATTTAGTCCTTAATATTTTGATTGTTATATATTTCATTTTGAATTTTATCCCTCATAATTTAATGTAATTTTATTTTTATATCAACTTTAATATTTTTTTATTGTTATTTATCTTTTTCTTGTCCTTTCTTAAATTTTTTTAACCACTATTTATTTTATTTGAAATAATTTATAAAATTAAATTTTTTTAAATTTCATTATCTTTAATGTTTTTTACTTATCAGATTTCATCACTATTCTTTTAAAATTTATTTTTTATTTAAAATAATTTATAAATTTTTTTAATTTTATCATTTTTTAATATTTTCATCTGTCAACTTTGGTATTCATTGCTATTTGCTTTATTTAAAATAATCTATGGAATTAGAATTTTATCTTCATTTAACCTTTTAATATGTCAGTTTAGGTTCTTATTTTTTTAATAAACTTGAAAAAAAAATATAATAATTAGTTATTTTTTAATTTATTTTTTATAGTATAACCATACACTAAAAAATATTTTCTAATAAATTTTTTGTAATACAGTAAAATATAAATAAACAATCCACGTTTAAGAATTTGTTTTTCTATAAAAACTAATTTCTAAAAAAAAATAGAGATAGCTATTTTTTTTTTTATAAAAAAATCTCTTATTTTTACAAAAGCTAATTAGGTCCATTGTTTTGTTTTGTTTTTGGTTATTACTTAGGCGATTATGTATGGAATTGATGTAAAACCATGGTGGTACATGTGGTGTAGCTTGGCCCCCGATCCCCGAACAAAAATCCGTCTCCTCTTCTCCCTCTAGCTTTTGTCCTCTATATGAATTATATTAAAAGTGATTATTTTTACATTTATAATAAATATTTGATTTTTTATTTTAGTTTTATTTTTTTAATTTTTTTATATTTTTCTGGTTTATTTTTTAAAATATTAAACAAAATAGTAATGAAATTACAAATGGACTAAACCCATCAAAAAAATCCTAAAATGTTAAAAAAAATCACAAGATTTTATCACTAGCCATTACATTAGAATTATTAACGAAATAAATCCTTATGAAAGATCCATAAAATTTGAAGAAAAATTATTAAAAAATACCACTAATAATATGTAAATTACTGATGAAATTAAAATCATCTTTTTGGTCAGTAACATGTCATTTTAATCAATAAAATTACTAACAAAATGATGCTAGAAAATTTATTTTGTTTGGTGTGTTTTTTCAGTTTATAAATTTATCAATGATTATATTAAGAATAAAATGACTGATATAATAAAAATCATCAATGATAAATTTTTTAATTCACAATTATTATCCATAATTTTATTAATAAATATTTTTATGAAAGAATTAATATCAAAATACTAAGAAAATAATTTTTTGATATTATGTAAAATTCTAGTTGTATGCATAAAGAAACTCCTGACTCCTCACAGTGGTTTTCTTTATATTTAGCATATGAAGGTGGATATACAGCCCAGCTAACCCTATAGATGCGTGCAGTCATTATATTATACACACGAAGCACTACCTTACGATACTCCATCCTCTGCTCATGATACATGCTATGGACTTAAATTTCTGAATTTGCATGTTTATAGTTTTTTCATTATTTGAAAAGAAATATCCTACTTTCAATAATTTTTTTTAAAGCGATTTCAATCACTACTGAACTATTGAGGAATGCTGTGAAAGCATGCACAATACATAAGTGAAAAACGATGCACATATCCATCCATCTCTCTAGCATAATATCGTGTATCATATATGAATGCAATAGCTTACAACATGAGAGAGAGAGAGAGAGAGAGAGAGAGGTGTAAAATCTGATTTGAAAGTTGACTTGGGATAAAAATCTGGGTTAAAAAGATCAACCTGGATCATAAATTAGAAGGGATAAAAGAATCGGTATTCAAGAAGTTAAAAGTATGTTGTTCACTAGCCTTCTTGACTTCTACTCCTAACGCAGAAATCTCCGAGAAGCTTCCTCCAGCAAGCATTTCAATAAAAAATAACTACACCATGTGGCAATGGAATGTAAAGAAAAATTTACTTAGAGGTCCACTTTAATCCGAATAAATGATTTTATATATTTGGAGGTTTTATATAATACGTCACAAGGAAGTGTGTCCTTAAACATTGTTGATGCTAAGCTTGATATTTCACGTTTTACAGATCCTCGTTAGTATTAAATACTAACGGGGCAATTTCTTTGATAATTATTGTGCATGTTGTTAAATACATAATTACATACCTAACCGGACGTGTTTTCTGCATAACTTTTTAAATTTTGTTTTAAAAATGATGTTATTTTTAAATTTTTATTTAAAAAAATTATATTGTTTTAATTGAATTAGCGTTGATCCACCATACCTAAAGGTTTGAGTTGGGTCATGAAGCAAGATGTGTTTAGTCATTATGGTTAAATACCCGGAAAATTAAAATAAAGGTTTGAGTTGGGTCATGAAGCAACCAAGATGTGTTTAATTATTATGGTTAAATACCCTGAACATTAAAATAAAATTTACTAAATTAGGATGATCTAGTGGTTTTAGCTGCTTCAATCTCTAAGCAATTTCCACAATCCCATTTGTTGGAGTCCTAAACAGATTCAGTCGAAAACAAAGGATTTGGGGAAGCTATATAAAATCTTTGTCCGTATTTATTTTATACAAACATCTATTTAATTACTAAACATAGTCAACCAAAATAAGAAATATCAATTAGTAATGTAGATTAAGGCCGAGGGTCTTTAAAAGTTGCCATTTTGCTGCTAATGAAGAACTTTTTTGTATTATTATAAAGAGTAGAATTGCAATGACACCGTCGCATCATGTATGACGTAGATATACATGATCACGCATTGGAAACCACCACCAATTCCTTGCTGGAGCCGATGTGGTGCACTCGGATTGCTTGCGAATCGACTTCTTCTTTCCCTGGCTCCTTGACCGCTCATCACTCACCGCAACAAGATACTGTAGGAGGATAATATATAATCGACTTTAAATGGGGATCTATGGCTGTGCATATCACCAGTTTCCTTTTCACATTGTGTTTTTTCTTTAGATGGGACCTTCTTTTTTAATTAGTCAGGTTTGGGCACTGTACTATACTCTTCGTTAATCTCGAAATGTGATGGAGGCATGTTTCTTCCTCAATCACGCTGTGTTATTTGACCCTTGAGCACAAGCTCAGTACATTAACTAAACATGTTTCACTGGTCTTTAGGGAAATTTCCCTGAAACAAATCATTATGTACATTCTACTAGTGCTTTAATTATTAAGACAGATCCCTTTTGGCCATTGCAAGTCCTGCTTTTTCAAAAACACGCATTCTTTTGTTAATTCATGATGTACGACTAGGTTAAGTGCCTCTCAGTACATGCTTATGTTTTAAAAATAATAATTAAAAAAAAAACTCGTAAGTAGAGCAGCCCCATGCATTTTCTCACCTCTGTTTGACATTGTGATTGAATTCAGCGTAAAAAGGAACCGCTTAAATAATAAGCAGAATGGCAATACCTTTTTTTAATGAGAATATCTAAGATAATACCATTGAATCCTGGAGTCAGCAATCACCAACAGTAAGCGGCAATTGCTAAAAACCATGAAAAGGAAAAATGAAGAAAGAGAAAGGAGGAGAGAAAGAGAGAGTACTCCAGGGTCTATTTGTCAATGCAAATGGAGTTGGCACGTAATTGAAGTTTGTAGCCTTTAGGAAAGACCCAGGAAGTTTCCAACTGGCTAGCAGACTCCATATATTGAGCTAGAGGCGCTGGGGCAGGAATAGAAAAGGCACCACCAGCTGAGGAAATGGCAACAGCAAGGAGGGAGGCAAAGAAGGTGAAGGAGATTAGCTCCGTAATGAAAGAGGAGAGGTCTAAGGCAGAACCACAGTTCAACAATAAGAATGGAAGTGTATTTCCTAATAAGAAAAAGGTGAAGAAAATGATGTACGAGTCCTTGGCCTCATCCCTTGCTTCTCTGCTGCAAAAAAGTGAGCTCGCCAAGAGGAGCAGAAACAACGCCAAAACCATCATCAAACACCAAAAAGCATAGTTGTTCTCCACTTCTTGTTTGGTGTTTAGTACTCCCTCTATTTTTCCTATGTAAAAACATACTATAATGTAATAAGCTCGCTCATTCTATGTGTTTTAATGCTATTTTTTCTTTTCTTTATGCAAAATCTCCAGCTAGATTCCAATTTTTCCTTCTCTTTTTTTGACAAGCTAGATTCAAGAATTTTTAAAACTTTTTTACCTGTCTTCTATTTCTCTATGGATTAATTTACGGTGATTATCATACTTCCATGAGTTTAAGATTCTAATAATTCATTCTCTTTAGATCTTGAAAACCCTAATTAGAAACCAAAGGTCTAAGCATTAGGATGCCAGTTTTAAATGGCTTCAAGAGCCCGGCCACTTCGGGCACAGAGAGAGAGAGACACACACACACACACACTTCGGGCAGACACCGGAGAGGTTTTGCATGGAGGGTATCTTTTTGTGGCAGGATATTAATATAGTATGGAAAGATGGAGGAGGTCGAAATCTCCGACAAACTAGAGACTATTTTGCCGGAAATTTTCAGCTATAAAAAACAGGATAAAGTATTTTTGTTATGTTTGCGTGGGAGCCCATTGTACGTTACGTCGAGGAATAAGAAGTCAACAAATAAATTACACGACTGTTTTATAACAAGGTCTCTGGTAGGGCCGGGTTTTGTGCCAATAAAAGAGTGAAGAATAGATTTGTAGTGTGCCTCCCTTTTCAGATCCTGGAGTTCAAAAGAGAGAGGCACTTGTTTATGATCATCATCAGGCGCTTTCTTTGTCCCGGTATAAAGGGTTAAATATTCGAGTGCTTTTATATTATGATAAGTTTTAATTTAATGAACTATGTTACTAATAATAAAAACATGTTTTTCCATAAAATAAAATTATATTAATAAGAAAATGGGACATTTCCCTCAAAAAGTAATTTTTCCATCCTCAATTTAAATTACTTAATTTTTAATAAATATTTACTTTAATTATCCAGAGCTTTTATTAAAAAAAACGATGTTACCAATAAAAAATATTTTTTTTATCAAAACAAAAAACACATAAATAATAAATAAGAACTTATTAAGAAATCAATTTTTTATTTTTAAAAATCTAAATCCTTTAAGTTTTCACGAATACTTATTTTAATCACTGGTAATTTTTTTTTAAAAAATAACTTTGAGAACTGATCCATAACATCGGGCGGGAGCTTTACTAAAATATCGAAGCTATTCTTTTATCGACGCTCTTGGCGCTGCCCGTCCAAATGGGCGTGAAACTTATTGGGCTGGATCGTTTCCTGGGCCCATCCATATTAATGCCCAGTGGATTGGGAAACAGCACCATGGATCGATCCAAAAGAAAGAAAAACACTGCAGAAGGACAAGCCAGGGGTTCCTTCTTTTTGAACATAGCGAGAGAGAAGTGGACGGAGGCCACCGCGTTAACAAAGGAAATTATTTTTTATTTAATAAAATATTAAATTGATTATTTTTAATACTTTTATAGCTTTATATGTTGATATTAAAAATAAAAAAATACATAAAAAATCATTTTGCATAGTACAAGTAAATAGATCGATCCAAATTATTTTTCTAATTTGGCCCTCCATGTTAGGAGATCCAAACATTCAAACACACACAAATTTACGTGGTTCGGCAACTTGCCTACTCCACGGAGCTACTGGTTTGTATTAATCAAGCTCAAAAGCAATACAAACAAGAAAACAAGGAGGAGGAGAAAACTTCTCAACTCAACTCAACTCTCACCCTTAGCTCTCTCTCTGTGTTTCTCTCTATTTCGTGCTCTATCTCAGCTATCAATGCACATCTATTTATAGCTGATGAGGGAGATGATTGTTCAACAATGGTGGGCAAGTTAGGCACCTACCATTTGACTATGACTTCAACCATGGCTGCCACCAACCATGGCTGCCACCAACCATGGCTGCCACCGTCCATTTGTGTCCACACACATAACACTCCAAACCAAAATCCCTAGCTCCCCTGCATATTCACATGCCAAGGGGGATACCTTGCGGTTTTATAATTAATGGAAGTTTCCACAAAGAAACGATTGCTTTCAAGGGTAGTGTTTGATTGTTTTCTCCACCGAGAAGCTAAAAACTGCAAAAATAGAGTTTAAATACGTTTCGAGGCCATTAAAACTTGGAATTTCCACCAAAAGTTTTTGTAAATAAAGGTGACTTCATAAAAATTATTCTAAAAATTGAAAAGGGGGTCAATTTAAAACAGTAAAACAGGTTGCTTTTTGGAGGCCACACACATAACTATTCTGATATAATTCTAAATCCATGGAATACATTACAAATCCTCAACATTAGAGAAGTATCATTTCCCGAGTTTATGCACAATTCAATTAACTTTTTAAAATTCTGAAATTAATAATTAGGTAAATCTTTAATAATTTTAAAATTTATAATATTCTAACTAATAATTTTTAAATAAACAAATACAAATGGTATCAATTAAGTTACCCCACTCAAGATTTTCAACAACTATTCTTGAAAACATGTGGATGCTCTTTATGATTTATGTCATGGAAGAGGAGGACTCACCATGACCACGAGTTGAGGTCGAGGGTTGATGTCCGAAGGCGCTGCTTACATATTTATGGTGAAATCACCAGTGACGCAGACTGTAATGATCTTCCAATCAATCTTATTTCTAACGGACACGTGTCTAAGATCACTTAAACAGACGTCCTCGGGACCTCAATCACAACCAAGGAGGGATTAGCAAGGCATAAAATCAAGGTTTTAATGTGACAAACAAACTGGGGCAGGCACCAACATGCACCTGACAAGGGCAAGTCTTGTCTTTACATTTTTTGTCATATGCATTTGTCCCTCCTTCCCCTCCAATATCTATTTCTTTTCTTTGTTTTCAGGAAGCTTTATCACTTCATTTCCAAAACTTTTAATCTGTAACATCAAATACGAGATCTGATTGATTTACAAGAGAGATCAGCCGGATGAGCGAGGTCAGCAGCAACCAAAAGAGCACCGATAATGCCGCAACTAACACCAATGAAGCCCCTCGTGAACGGGGATGTGGGTGGCCTTCTCGGCCAATGGCGCCGCCCAAGAGAGGAGGTATAAAGAAGAAGATGTGGGAGGATTTTACTGGTAAACCCTCCTCTTCCAACCATCCAACTGGTACTACTTAGAGTTCCGCATGATATTTGCCTTCATTGCTGTACGTGTACATATGTTTCTCCTTTAATTAGTTGGGGTTTGTGCGCTTCTCTTTTCTTGAAGTAACTGCCGTGATCCCCAGCTTAGCCTAATAGAGTTGCTGGGATGATAGGAGCTTCTTCTTTTTGGGTTTAATCTGAGGAATAAAAGGGGCTCGAGCTCATTGTTATCGTGTGCTATGTATATGGGCTGAATTCTTCTAATGTGGCAGGGATATCCTTTATAATGTTGTTTATTAACCGAGCATGACTTGAATATGTATTATATTGCCAGTGGCCAGACGATATGGTTTCTTGGCCCCAGGTTAAGTACTTAAATCCCTTGTTTTAATCTTCTCTGTATAATTTGAATTTGATCCAATTTCGCATGTTTTATTGAAGATGACCAGCTAACTCCAATTGAACAATTTCGCGACTCCGCTACCCTTCTTTTAATGTAATTTCCAGCTGCCATGCGAATTTAATCCTCATCATATTTTCATTTGTGAAGGTCTTTTTTCTGTTGTTGAAAGAACTCTTTGATTTATGAACAATTAAGTTACTACATGTCTGTTCGATAATCATGAATGGCGTCATTTAAAAAAAAGGGCACTTGATGTTATCTTGCTGTTTTAGCATCAAGCAGTGTTTGGTATGACATGGGAGGGAGGGAGGGAGGGTAGATTCTTCCTTCTTGTTGTCCATGGACGTTGTTCAGGTACCTAGCCGCAACCACAGAAAAGAGTCAATAATTGGTGAACTTCTGCAGTAGGGCACTTTTGGAAAAAGAAACATCGGACCCCGCATCTACACTGCTACCAGATTGAACAGATAAAAAACCTGTCCTCAATTTCCTCCTCCCTGTAACGTGTCCCTGTCACTGGAAGCTGTCATGCAGTGATTTCCAGGGGTGAAAAAGCAACATAATAATTTGCAGCTTAGACTTTCATGGGGCGTGCAGACTTCGGGATATGGTGCGCTTTTAACAGGCAGTTAGCGTTCACCAAGAGGATGCTTCTGTGGTGAAATTGGAGTTATAATTTGGTGGTGTCAGAGTTGAACTCCGAGGAGGCGTGAAGGAGGATTCATAGATTGCGCTAAGGGTATCATGGATTGTATTACCCAGAATCAACCCAATATAAAATCACAACATCAAAATACTACAAGTTGTAATCATGGTTATACCAGTGACTCAAAGGCAATTCTTTCGAAACTCTACGAGGTCAACTCTAAAGGCTTCTAGAAAGAAAATATTTTGAATGAATGTCTTGTCTAATTTGACTGAATGTCTTGTCTAATTTGACTCAATAATCCACGCGTTCATCCGAAAAAGAAAAAAAAACTACGCAAACAAGCTCCCTCGGAGTAGCCATTCTGAAAATGCCACAAGATAATATAATTTTTTTATATATAATTAATTTTTTTTATTTTTTAAATTGTTTTGATTTGTTGAAATTAAAAATAATTTTTTAAAAATAAAAATTATATTATTTTAATATATTTTTAAGTAAAAAAATATATTTGGCTATAATAACCCTAAACACCCTCTTAATATATAAAGCTATGGGTGATTAAGCACAGGTAATGGATGGTTCATTAATCTATGGATGCTACTGGTTACTTCGTCCATGAATGTTGTTGCAGGAAGTGAAGATTATATTACAAGGTGTTCTCCTTTTGTTCTACAAATTTATTCGCTTGTCATTATTGTTCTTTTTATTTTAAATGCTTTTGTTTTAGCTTGTTCTTCCAATCTTTGTTATTATTTTTATGTTTTTTTTGTTTGCAATTAATTTACATCCTTTGTTCGTTATCCGTTAGTGAGTGCTTAATATATTTATAATGCGGATTAAATTAGTTTTTTTAATATAAAAAAGTGCTTAGATATTATTAATATGTTTTTAAGTATATTTTTTTTTAAATTTTGTAAGAATTCTCTTAATATGAACCAATCAATTTAATAGTTCAAAATTAATCTGGACAATCAATGAACACTAATTTTAACATTGATATTTTTTTTAAAAAAATTGATACAATAACTTATTGGATTGACTCGAGCAATTATAGTTAACATGTTAAATCCATAATCCCGGTTATAAAACTATGATAAACTCATAGAAAACAAATAAAAATAAATTATAAAGTTTAATTCTTTATCAATTTAATGTTATAAAATAAAATTAATTAAAAAATATAATTAAAAAAAATAAAAATTTTGAATCAACCTGAAATAACTTATAAAACGTATGACATGAATTATGAAATTAGGAAAAACTTGAATAAAATAAATTAAAATAAATTATAAAGTTCAATTCTTATCTAACTCAATTTCAAAGGATAAAATAAAAATAATTATTAAAAAAATCTTGAATTAAATAAATGATGAAATTTAAATAAAAGAAAAGTAAGGAAAAAACAAGAAAAGGGAAAGTATTGTTTGATAAAATAACAATAAATTTGTGTTTTTCTTAAATAAATCAATAATAAATTTCCAAAAAGCCTCTTTCATTTCCTAGCAAGTACATAGACTAAGTTACTGTATTCATAATTCTTTTGAAGCCTGAACGGAGATGTTTGGTCGTAAATAATTCTAAAATTTTATTATTATAAAAAAAAATAGAAAGAAAATTCATAGAGTGGAGCATAGCCACTCCTATTCTACAACACATAATAGGATATAAACATAATAAATAATCAAAGCGGGTCCAATGATACGGGTAAGCCCATCATTATAAGATATAAACATACACAGCTAAGAGTCCCAGATTTACAGCACTTGGAAGACCTGATTTTAGATGCATTCACCCTAGCCCATTTGAATAAGCCCAAAACGTTTTGTCATCTTTGTAAACCTTGCATGACTAATAGTTTCCTTTTTTTTTAATAAAATATTCTATAAGTAAAATAAATATTCATAAAATATCTTTCAATGATAGTAATTAAAAAAAATGATGATAAAATAATAATAATAATACAGAAAATAATAGTAATAATAGTAATAATAATAATAATAATAATAATAAGATGGTAAGATAACGGGATAATAAAAAAAAATAATAATGATGAAAAGTAAAAATGATGGTTAGATATAAATCATGGTTAAAATTATTGGAAATTATTATAATTGGATTATTGTTCATAAAATACTTTACAAATTTAACTTGGGTTTGAAATTTTTTGTTAAATATTTTTTTATTAATTAGTTTTATAAAAAAATAAACACATGAAAATATTTTCTAAAGATATATTTTGGAAACAGACAATTTTTTTTTTTTGTAAAACACGTTACGCAAAACACACTAAGTTCAAATGTATAGCAGAATGCTAACCAGATTCAGAAGAATAGAAATACTTTGTCATATACAAAATTAAATTCTCTTGTAACCGGAAGAGCACAACGTGCCAGATTCCTGATGGAATCTGTTCTTCCGCTCCTTGTTATTCAAAATTTACCATTCATCTAAAAGTGTTTGCAAGTATAGTAATTATTATTTTGTAAAATTATTTTTATTTAGAATTATATTAAAATAATATATGTTTTATTTTTTAATATTTATTTATAACATCACAACATCAAAATATTTTAAAAATATAAAAACTAATTTTAAATAAAAAAATAAATTTTAACTGAACTTCATTTAAACTGCAATCTCAGACTGTGAATCCCAGATCACAAAGGGTAATAGAAAATTTTAGTTCCGAAGTCCCACCATTCTCTGAAACTAGAACTATGGTGTCCATGCATTCTCAGGAAAGATGAGTACAGTTAGTTTTATCATAGCCAATCATAGCTTGAGCTAGTAAAGATATATTGCTAGTTTAATCGTGTCCGTTTTAATATTTTTTTTTAAAAAATTTAGAGTTTTATAGCAAGTTAACCTTGAATTAAAATTATTAAAAAAAACATTCTCAACCACAATTTTAAAGATATATTTAGATAATATTTGATATTATAATAATGGTTATTTTTAGAAGTAATTTTTGTTTGAAAATACATTCAAATAATTTTTTTAAATTTATTTTTGATATTAATATATCAAAACAATTTTAAAAAATTAATTTAAAACAAAAATAAATTTTAATTTTACAAAACAATGTCTTAATCTAGCGGGTGAACGATGAAAGCTTTTATAAAGCAACCAGCATCATTGTCTACATATAACCGTTATCCAACGGAATCAATCCCCGGCAACCGAATTCAAAATCTTGAAAAGCAAAAGATAACAAAAGCAAAAGCCAGCCATCACCTTCCCTTCTCCTTTTCAGATTCAACTTCCTAGACTATATAAAAATGCTATACCATGTTCTTTAAGCCTGCAGTCCTAATCTCAGTTGTCTCTTCATCCATTTCAAATCTAACAAAATGGGTTGCTGCATTAGTAAATGCAGACCCAAGAAACGTTCCTTTGAAGAATGTCATGGTAACAATGTCGAAGACAAGCTCGTGATCTCTCAGGCTCCAAAAACTCCTAAGATTCCTGTTCCTGTATCAAACAAAATCTCCCCATCTCCCCCTTCACCCACCACATCTACATCTTCTTCTGGCTCTGCTTTTACTTATTGTAACAATAGCAACACTACCACAATTAGTTCATGCTCATCACTCTCCAGTGGATCTTCGATCTTGAGCTCAAAAGATCGATCATTCTCCAACGAGTTTTTGTGGTCATGTGTCAAGGAAAATCCGCACATAATCCGCATCAATTCAATTAAGGAACGATCACAATTGCTAGCATCACCAAATGTGTATTCCAGAACATTGGGCTTACCAGCAAAACAAGTCGTGGCACCAGTGAAGCAATCGATCCCACAAAAGGTAAACACATCCACACCCCATAAAAGAGTTCGATCGAGCTCACCAACAGCACTAACACGACAAAAGAGCTTTCGTAGGGAGCCGGACAGGTTTAATCCTTCACATTCTCTACCAACCAGTAGAACTTTGAGGTCACCATCGCCTAGCAGGCGATTTAATGGAGATAGTGGCAGGGGGGTCTTGACAATTACGCCAAAGGAAAGTTGTTCTGCGCGTCCGGTTGGTGCCAGGGCAAATTCAACTAATTCCTTTTCTTCAACTTCAAGAAAGGAAAATTTGAGGCTGCCTAGTCAATACATCAATTCGAGCCAGCTTCGTTCTTGTCTGAGGAATAGAGAGACTTGCATTCATCGTATTAGCTCTAAAATAGATGAAGATGCAGTAAAAGAAGCACTAGCTCAACAAGATAGTGACTCTATTCCCATGGAAGACATCGACAATCCTCTCATTTCCTTGGATTGTTTTATATTTCTGTGAAATTGTGTGTGCATGCGTCCTTAAATTGTTGTGCTGTTCATAAGAATCTTTCCTTTCTTTGTTTGTTTTTCTCTTCTCTTCAAGAGGATATTCATTATTAATTGGTTTCTTTTTGTGTTTTTTTCTCAATCAGTTTCATTTATTGGTTTCACAATGATCAACTAGATCAGAATTTCTGTATCGATTGTAAAAGAAGATATATAAATATATATAAGAAAAAAAGGATCTGTTTGTTGCCTTATATATTGGATGTTTCATGTTTGCTGGATTGCGGCTGGAGCTTTTTTATATATATATATATATATATATATATATATTAATGAAATGGTTAAAGATCATCGGAGTTCCTGGACTGTATACTTTCGTGGAATTAATCCCTATACAATTAACACACACACACTCTTTAAATGGCCTGCACCGTTGATTAGTAGTGCTAAATTGCCAATTCATTTTTTTGAACTGTTGTCAATTGGAGAAATAGGGAGAGATAAGCCTCGCAACGTTAATTAGACATTTTTTCACGAAACAAAACTTAATATTACTTCGTCTACAATTTCTTTTTATTTTTTTATTAATTAAAACCAACCAGAGCCCCTGAACGTGAAACGCCACCGCCTCTTCAAATTGAGTAGGTAACCTCGGATTTATGCTTCGGTTGATGTAGATGTAGTACATGAACTTGATAGGTTGTTTCGTACTGTTTTTTTTTTTTTTTCCGGTTTCATGGTTAAAAAGAAACATCTTGTTGGTTTTTAATTTTATAATGAAGAATTTAGTTTGATTGTTTAGAAAATAGTTAAATATAAGAGGACGAAAAGTAAAAGTAAGTTGAAACTTGAAATGATAACTTTTTATTTAAAAAGAATTATTTTCCTGACATTACTACTATCTTTCAGGTCACCGGGTGTCTTGAAAAACACCCTGCTATAGATCGTTCCTCTGCAATGATTTTTGTTTGTGAGAAATTAACAAAGGTTCGATAATTAACAATTGTTCCTTTGGGCTAAAATATAACCTCCCTTCTCCCTTGAGTTTTTTTTTTTTAAATAATTTTGATTTTGATTTAAAAGGGGTTTGTGTCATGCGTGAGATAATTCGTCGTTTCACACCAGCGTTTGATTAACGACAGACAGTTACTAGTACACAAGCCTCTGCCACACGGCGAGTGCAAGTAAATTCCACAAGTGGGACCCGCAGCATTAGACTTGAAGGCGGAATCTAGCTGACTTTAAAAGTTTTCCTCTCTAGTGAAGGTCGCATCCCCTCTATTTGCCATGCAATTTCCTGAAATCAATTGCCTCGTCGTTTAATTTACGGCAGGCGGCTACCACTACACAAACCCCTGCCACGTAGCAAGTGCAAGTAAATTTGCTGACTAAAATCAAATGATGGATCTGGCTGAGAATCCTTTCCTACGTCGAGGTTCTAATTGAGATCAGAAAAATCGAGGACCTATTTGAAATTGACCTCAAAGTTTGGGGATTTTATAATAGATTTCTCAAGGAAAAGATGTACAGACACTTCCATATTCAAAATTAGGGGGCTTGACTTAGTCCAGTAAAAAGGCTTCGATTCTAGTAAGTTCTTGCTTGCAAGTCCTCTCCCACACGCTCTTTTAGATATTCAGTCACGTATATCGCAACTGGCATTCAAGCCTGATAATTTGGTCTTCCATCGACCAATATCGTGGTACTTTGCTTTATAAAAAAGGCTAGCTGCCATAGTGAGTTTTGCACCACCCGACTCCATTCTAATTAAACAGAAAAGTAGCTGTCATGAGAATTCGAGGATTGGCCTTACAGTTCACAATATCAGGAGTACTGTTGTTAGCAGCAGTTACAGCAGCAACAGAGTTTCCTATAGCGAAGCCTGGATGCCAAGATAGATGTGGGAATGTTAGTATCCCATATCCATTCGGCACGGATAAAGATTGCTACTACGGCCCCGAGTTCCTCATAACTTGCAACCATTCTTTCAATCCCCCAAAAGCGTTTTTAGGAAAAGGTACAATAGAGGTCATAGAAATAACCCTTGATGGGAAGCTACGCAACATGCATTATATAGCTAAGGATTGTTATAATCAGGCAGGTGCACGAAGAGAGAAAAACAGTCCCTGGATAAAACTATCCAACGAAGGTCCATACGTTGTTTCTGACACTGACAATATGTTCGTCGCTATCGGATGTGATACTGTAGCTGAAATGAGAGCTAGACGAGAAGACAAGAATGATACATACCTGGTAGGATGCATTTCCAAATGTAGCAACAAACAATATGTACCAAACACATGCTCCGGAATTGGTTGTTGCCAAACCTCCATTGCCAAAGGAAATAAGCACTTCACCATAAACGCAAGAAGTGACAATAATCATAGCGGAATCTGGGAATTCAATCCTTGCAGCTTTGCCTTCATTATTGAAGAAAAGCAGTTCAGCTTTTTTCCAAGTAACCTGTCGGATTTGGAGAAAGTAATTAAGCTTCCTATTATATTGGATTGGAGTATTGGGCGCAATAACTGCGAAACCTTGGAAAAGAACAAGATGTCTAATGCATGTAAAGGACAGAGCAAATGTCATGACCCTGAAAATGGGTCTGGGTACATTTGCAAATGCTTAGATGGCTATCAAGGAAATCCATACCTCCCAAATGGTTGCCAAAGTATGCATTTCTTTTTCTTAATTTTATCCCTTTTTTTATAATTTTTTACTTACATAAAGAGAAAGTTAAATTATTTGTAATTGATTTCGAGGAGTTCTATAATCTGATTTTTTCGAGATTGGATTACTTGAAATTATGAGAATTTACTATAGTTTTACGTAAAGGCTTCTCTTTATGATGCTTCTGCAGACATTAATGAATGTTCAGATCCAAAAGTAGCCCACAATTGCAGCCACAAATGCATCGACACCGAAGGGAATTATACATGTTCTTGCCCCGAGGGGTACCATGGAGATGGGAGAATAGATGGAGAACGCTGCATCCGCAATCGATCATCAGTGATTCAGGTCGCTGTCGGTAAGTTCGTATATCATCCTCTTCATTTTCAATCCTGATGTTCATGTACATACTATTGTGTATAGATCTTTCATGTGCCATTAAAGGTAACTGTTTGTTTTTTTGGTTACTCATTTTTAATTTGGAGAGGATATATACATGTGCCAATTTTTAGTTCTTGTTATTTAGATGAGGCTGTGATAGGCAGTGTTATTAAAACTATATCACAGTCCCTACTTCTAGTTCATCCTAATACTTGGTTCCCTCCATCAGAGACCCGAGTTTAATGCTCATACTGGCCTCTTGTAGCAGGAATTGAGTGTAGATTTTTGTTAATTTCCTTTTTAGGATTTTTAGATTTTCAAAGCATAAACTGAAATCCATGCAGTTGTTTAGAAGTATGGTGATAAATGCTTGGCCGGATGTCAGAGCTTTGGCTAGAATTTATTTTATCAATAAAATTTTATCAAAAGTGACTTGAAATATCCAGACACTATTCTAGATTTATTTCATCTCAAATTTGCAGCCCTTGGTATTTCAGAAAACAAAACTGAGAGGAATCTAATTTGATCCATATAAACTCTGGAACTTCAAAGCCCACAACATTTCAAAGTCAAATCCACTACAAATGTACTCGTTTTTAATTTATTTTATATTGCCGCGGGATCATTTCAACCAGAACTTCTTGATGGGAAATTTTCTCTCTCCACCTTTTATACATGATTTCAAATATTTCTTATTAAATCGAAAGGTGTACACGCTAAACAGAAGCAAAAAATTGCAACAATTCCCCCATGATCTTAACCCCATTCGGGTATATTTGCTCAATTTGGACGAATTTTCATATCTGCAATGTACATAATTAATTACAAATTAATGTTTCAACATCCTTGTACATGTAGGAATTGGAGTGGGACTGACATCTTTGTTGATGGGAATTACTTGGCTGTACTGGGGATACAATAAATGGAAGCTAATGAAGCTCAAAGAGAAGTTCTTTAGGCAAAATGGTGGTCTCATGTTGGAGCAGCAGCTATTAAGAAGGGAAGGATCCGTTACAGAAACGGCAAAAATCTTTACAGCTGAAGAACTCGAGAAAGCCACTGACAAGTACCATGAAAGTAGAATTCTTGGCCGTGGAGGTTTTGGTACAGTTTACAGGGGAACTTTAACAGATGGAAGAACTGTTGCAATCAAGAAGTCCAAAACAATCGATCAAAGCCAAATCGAGCAGTTTATCAATGAGATGGTTGTTCTTTACCAAATCAATCACAGGAATGTGGTGAAGCTTCTAGGATGTTGCTTGGAGACAGAAGTCCCATTACTAGTTTATGAATATGTTGCGAATGGCACCCTCTATGACCACATTCACGACAAGAGGAAGGTGTCGGCCTTCACCTGGGAAATCCGTTTAAAGATAGCTTCTGAAACTGCAGGTGTTCTATCATATTTGCATACCGCAGCTTCTGTGCCAATCATTCATAGGGATGTCAAGTCTACAAACATACTCCTGGACAACAGTGACATGGTAAAAGTGTCAGATTTTGGCACTTCTAGGTTAATTCCATTGGATCAAGATGAATTGTCAACAATGGTGCAAGGTACTCTAGGATACTTAGACCCTGAGTACTTTCTCACAAGCCAACTGACGGACAAAAGTGATGTTTACAGTTTTGGAGTGGTTCTTGTGGAACTACTAACTGGGATGAAGGCAATTTCCTTCGATAGGCCTGAGGGGGAGAGGAATTTAGCAGCGTATTTTCTTCGTGCTCTGAACGAAGATCGCCTGGCCAATATTCTTCAGGATTGTGTGGTGAACCAGGATAATATCTGGCAGCTTAAGGAAGTTGCCAACATTGCAAAGAAGTGCTTAAGAGTAAAAGGAGAGGGAAGACCTAACATGAAGAAGGTAGCAATGGAATTAGAGGGGCTAAGAACATGTGCAAAACATCCTTGGACTAATGACGAATCAAATGTAGAAGACACAGAGTACTTGCTTGGTAAATCAGTGGAAACTGCTCGTTTTGAGGAAATGGCTGTTACAAGTGCTGGATATCACAGTTTACAGAATTATTTAATGCAATCACTGGATGGTGGCAGATGAACATTTTATTCTAGTGTCACGGCTTCGCTTGATAGTTTGCTTTGAATAATAGCTTGCCAGCAGTGTATGGTAATGCTTCTCTTTTCTTTTCTTTTCTATATTTCAGTCGTAATGCTTTTCTTTTCTATAATTCAGTCCAGTTCTGTTTTTGTTACAGTGTTCCTGTAAGTTTAAAAGACGAAGAATTTCTGACAGTATGACCAATATTCAGCCCGCATTGAAACTCTTTACACTGTCTCCATTTTGCAATGTAATATTCCAGGTGATCTCCTTCTGAAAGCAAAAAAATTGCTGGACAAACATCCTGGTGTATGCCATGCTCGTTGACAAGGACTTCGATTGTATGTCTCCGGGAAGGAAATTTTCATCGTCGCCCCGACATATAGACAACCACAAAAAAAGAAATCAGTAAAGGCACAATCATTATTCAATTTTTCTTGCCGATGAAAACTAAAAAAAAATAAAAAAAATCTAACGTTGATCATTATAGTTCTTAATAAAGAAATTGATTCCACGTTTTTGTAATCTTATCATTTAACATGCATGCATGAAGTAAATATATTACTCTTAGTATTTAGATAATGCATATCGGAATGAATACTTTAAACCTGATGCATAACTCAATAACTAATAGATAAAGTATAAATATAGCATAAACTCAATTTCTGAATATCCATTATCATACCTCTCTTGTTAAAAACCAATTTCTCTTGCGTATATAATAGTTTTGCAAGTCAGATAATTTCATTTTTTTTCCCAAAAAAATTTAAATATACAAGCTTTTAAAGTTTGCTTTTTACCCTAATTATAAATAAAAAAAACAAAAAAATTAATGTGTACAATAAATATAGAAAACAAAAAAATTTAATGCATTTATTCAACTTGCCTAGTTACATATCAAATAATTTTCTTTTCTAATACAAAAGAATTAATGTATAGGTTTTATTAATAACATATAGAGAGTGTTTAGGAGTGCTTTTTGAATGCATTTTTGAAAAAAATTAATTTTTTTATGTTTTGAATTAATATATTTTTGATGTTTTCAAATTATTTTAATATGCTGATTTTAAAAATAATTTTTAAAAAATAAAAAATATTATTGATATATTTTTTTAAGTAAAAAACACTTTGAAAAATAACCACAAATACATTTATATTTTTTGATATTGAGTAAAAAATATGACTGTGAATTAAAAAGATCAATACTTACTTATTGTTAAATAATATATTTATCTTGTTTTGTTTATTAAATATAAAGTAATATTTTTAGTTTAATCTATATATAAATTTTTTGTATTTAGATTAAAGTAAAAACTTTAATAAAAATCAATTGAGAAGAGTTCTATCCTTTTGTTTCATGTTCATATTTATTTTTATATTAATTGAATTGTTTTAAGACTTATAATAAATTATAATAAATATTATATGCAATAATAAAAATATGCAAGATCTCTAACCAATTTTTACATAATAGAAGAATGAAATAATGTTGAAATTGATATGGTGTGGCGATTATTTTTGGCACCTCAGGTTTTTTCCATGCATGAACTTTCGAAAGCTAATTTTAGTTCCTGGTGAGGATTATAGAATATAAAAAATCAAAATCATGTGTTTTTTTTTGAAGTGTTTGGAAACGTGGCCTAAATTATATTCTTTTTAATTTTATTTTTTATTCAATTTTTTTTTTATGTTTTTAACTTATTTTGATATTTAAAATAATTTTTTTATTTTAATATATTAAAAAAAAAACATTTTGAAGCAATGCCATTAGCATAATCCCAAATACATTAGCAGTGGCGAATTCTATGCCTTTGATTTAGGCTCGCTAATGAAACGGGTTTGAAATTGGTTATATCTCCCTCGTCTACGTCTTGTATTAATCCAATTCAAAGCAAGGGACAAACAAATCTTGTTTTTTTTTTTTTTTAATGAACTGGTTAAAAATCATCGGAGTTCCTGAACTGTATACTTTTGTAGAATTAATACCTGAACAATGAACTCAATGTTTTTTTTTTTCACAAAACAAAACTTAATATAATATTTCGATGAGTTCATCTATAATTTTTATTTATTTATTAATTAAAACTAATCAGAGCCCCTGAACGTGAAACACAATCGTCTCTTCAAATTGAGGAGGTAACCTCGGATGTATGCTTCGGTTGATGTAGATCTTGTAAGAAACCCTCAACACTATTCCAATCCAAGCTAGTCTAACGAGATCTTTGAATTTATTTCTTGATTTTTTTTATTAATATCAATATTCAAACTAGCTTGTATATACCTGTCTTTTAATTTTAATTTATTAGACCAGTGAGATTGTGAATGTTGCAATGATAAATATCAGCAAGTTGGGATTTGGCAAACCTCAAGAATCGAAGATATGTTTACCATGGAGCTTAATCCAAGCAAATTGACTCCACCAGCGTTGCTTTGTTAAGTCTTCATAACTGATATTTGCTGGGCTTTATTTTATTTTTTATCAATCGCTTAATTTTAACGTCACTGCCTCAATTCACTCTGTCAAAAGCACTCAACAATTCGGTGATTATATAAATGCGTTTATTGATCTTATAATCTAAAGATGTTTCGTGTGAAACCGCATAGTAATGTCCCATATTTCAGCTTAAAATTTTACAAAAAAATAAAATAAAATTAAAAGGATCCTATATATTAAAAAAATAAATAAAACAAGCGGCCCCGGTGTTTTTCTGTGGTGTTTCAATGAAAAAATTGCGGATCCAAAAATGTTTTTATTTTATTCTTAATTTTTTTTTTACTACGGCTATCATTTATTTTAATTTTAACTTTCTATATTGTGGTTATTGTAAAATGGACTTGATATTTTGTTTCATATCATTTTTTTCAGCTTTTCATTATTTATAAAAATATCTTGATATAAATTTGGTTCTTGATTTTGCAATGAAGAATTTAGTTTGGTTGTTTATTTAAAAAAATTAAATAAAAAAGGATGAAAAGTAAAAGTAAATTAAAATGATAACTTGTTATTTAAAAAGATTTTTTTTCTTCATATTATTGTCTCTCAGGTTATGCACCCCGCTATAGCTATAGATTGTTTCTCGATTATGCAAGAATTTATTCACTTTTGTTGTTTGAGAGAAATTAACAATTGTTCCTTGGGGCTAAAATAACCTCCCTTCCCCATTAGTTTTTTTTTAAAAAAAAAATTATTTTTGATTTAAAGGGGGTTTGTGTCATGCGTGAGATAACTCGTTGTTTCACCAGCGTTTGATTAACGGCAGACAGCCACCAGTCCACAAACCTCTGCCACACGGCAAGTGCAAGTAAACCCGACATGTGGGCCCCGCAGGAGACCGTGAAGGTGGAATCATAGCTGACTTTGAAAGGTTACCTCAAGTCAAGGTCGCACATCCACTCTATACCCCCAACAAGAAGTTATAGTTGCAGCACGTCAGGATCTTTGTCCACGGCAATGCTAATAACACATCATCAACAAGAAGTGGGAAATTGAAGCCCAAAGCATACAGATCATGTTTGCTGCTCTGAGTCACAGCTTTACTTAATCACTAAAACCACTCGGCAATAGTTGTTGGAAGGCTAATCCCGCAGTATAAACCCGCTCAATTTTTGCTAAATTCATTGGGGGAAATTGAAATAAAGAAAAAAAAAGGGGGGGGGTAATGTGTGAGAAAATTGGTTGTTTCCCCACCGTTTGATTCACGGCAGACGGCTACCAATACACAAACCTCTGTCACGTAGCAAGTGCAAGTAAATTTGCTGATTATGATCAAATGATGGATCTGACTGAGATTTCATTCCTCCGCTTAGGTTCTAATTGAGATAAGAAAGACCGAGGACCTAATTAAAATTAACCTCGAAGTTTGGGGATTTTATAATGAGATTTCTCAAGGAAAAATTATACTAGACTTTCGTATTCAAAATTGGAGTGATTGGTTTAGAAGGTGTTCGAAATTGTAATTATGGTTAGTTTTTAAAGTATTTTATATTTGAAAAGGTATTAAAATATTTTTTTAATAAAAAAATTATTTTTGAAATTAGTATATTTATTTGAAAATACTAAAAAATATTAATTTAAAATAAATATAAATAAAAAAATTCAATTTTTTTAAAATAACTTTTAAAATATAAAAATATACAAGGTATCTATGGAGTAAAAAGGCTCCGATTCCAGTAAGTTCATGCTTGCAAGTCCTCTAACACACGCTCTTTCAGATATTCAGTCACGTATATTCCAACTGGCATTGAAGCCTAATAATTTGGTCCTCTGTCGAACAATATCGTGGTAATTTGTTTTATAAAAAGGGCTAGCTGCCACAGTGAGTTTTGTACCATCCGACTCCATTCTAATTAAACAGAAAAAGTTGCTGTCATGGGAATTCGAGGAATGGCCTTACAGTTCACAATAATGGGAGCAGTGTTGTTAGCAGCAGTTACAGCAGCAACAGAGTTTCCTATAGCGAAGCCTGGATGCCAAGATAGATGTGGGAATGTCAATATCCCATATCCATTTGGCACGGAAAAAGATTGCTACTACGACCATCGGTTCCTCATAACTTGCAACCATACTTTGAATCCTCCAAAAGCATTTCTCAACACAAGTAATATAAACGTCACGGAAATAGCTCTCGAAGGAAAGCTGCATATTTTGAAATACATAGCCAAGGATTGCTATGATGCATCAGGACGAACTCTCGGAATCATACCCTCATTTGCGCTCGCCAATTTCATTATCTCTGATGCTGACAATATGTTCGTGTCCATTGGTTGCGATTCTGTGGCATCCCTCAATGGCAATTTGAAAGCAGCTGGTAGTACTGAGAACGAATACGTGGTAGGATGCACGTCCTTATGTAACAGCTTAAAATCTGTACGTAATGATACATGCTCTGGCATAGGTTGCTGTCAAACATCCCTTGCCAAGGGAGTAAATAAATTTAACTTAACAGTTTCTAGCTGGAAAAATCATAGTGGTATCTTGAACTTCAGATCCTGCAGCTATGCTTTCGTTATTGAAGAAAAGAAGTTCAATTTTTCTAGAAGTCATCTTCGGGTTCTGAAGAACGATGACAAGCTTCCTTTGGTAGTTGACTGGAGTATTGGGAAAAATAGCTGCGCCGAGGTAAAAAAGAGTAGCAAGAATGCATGTCAAGGAAACAGCACTTGTTATGATCCTGACAGTGGATATGGGTACCTCTGCAGGTGCTTGGACGGGTACCGTGGAAACCCATACCTCCCTAATGGTTGCCTAGGTATTTATTTACTGTCTCTAATCTGTTTCTTTTTTTCCCTCTCAAACTAGAAAGTTTACCGAGGTTTCTTACTAATTTGCAACGTTTCTGTTCTTTTCCAGACATTGATGAATGTACAGATGCAACTGTAAACAACAATTGCACACATATTTGTACCAACTTGCAAGGGAATTATACATGTTCTTGCCCCAAGGGGTACCATGGTGACGGAAGAAAAAATGGCGAAGGCTGTATCCGCCATCGGTCACTGGTGATCCAGGTTGCTGTCGGTAAGTTCGTATATGATCCCCTTCATTTTCAATCCCGATGTTCATGTGCATACCATTGTGTATAGATCTTTCATGTGCCATTAAAGTTAACTGTTTGTTTTTTTTGGTTTCTCATTTTTTATTTGGATAGGATATATACATGTGCCACTTTTTTGTTCTTGTTTTTTAGATAAGGCTGTGGTGGCCAGTATTATTAAAACTATATCACAGTACTCCTATTTCAACCTGAACTTAGACACCTGAATCTAATACTTGGTTCCCTCTATCAGAGACTTAAAGTTTAATACTCATACTGGCCTCTTGTAGGAGGAATTGAGTGTAGATTTTTGTTAATTTTCTTTTCAGGATTCATACGTTTTCAAAGTATATACTGAAATTCATGCAGTTAGTATCGTTATAAATGCTTGACCGGATGTCAGAGCATTGACTATAATTTATTTTATCAATAAAATTTGAAGTAGCTGGTGATGCAAAAGTGACTTGAAATATCCAGACACTATTCTAGATTTATTTCATCTCAAATTTGCAGCCCTTGGTATTTCAGAATACAAAACTGAGAGGAATCTAATTTGATCCATATAAACTCTGGAACTTCAAAGCCCACAACGTTTCAAAGTCAAATCCACTACAAATGTACTCGTTTTTAATTAATTCTATATTGCCGCGGGATCATTTCAACCAGAACTTCTTGATGGGAAATTTTCTCTCTCCACCTTTTATACATGATTTCAAATATTTCTTATTAAATCGAAAGGTGTACACGCTAAACAGAAGCAAAAAATTGCAACAATTCCCCCATGATCTTAACCCTATTCGGGTATATCTGCTCAATTTGGACGAATTTTCATATCTGCAACGTACATAATTAATTACAAATCAATGTTTCAACATCCTTGTACATGTAGGAAATGGAGTGGTGGTGACATCTTTGTTGATGGAAATTACTTGGCTGTACTGGGGATACAGTAAATGGAAGCTAATGAAGCTCAAAGAGAAGTTCTTTAGGCAGGCAAAATGGTGGTCTAATGCTGGAGCAGCATCTATCAAGACGGGAGGGACCCGTTACAGAAACGGCAAAAATTGTTGAGTTTGTTGCTTCAAGTTGCTGCTACTCTGTTTCAGTTACGATTTTTATGCTTTAATAAATGATTGTCCTAGTCTTTAGGAATCAATTGATCTGTTAGGTTGTTAACAGATCATGGCACGTTAAGCTGCTATAAGTTAACATTTCTGTTGCTTTTATTTCAATAAATATGTAAACGATTGCTGTGAAACATTAAGCAATTCTGTATTCAATCCTTTTTCTTAATTATACTGCAGCATCAATAATTATTGCAGTTTTTACAATTCTCTTCTATTTTCTTTTCTTATATACTACTCAAACACGTAAACACTTTCAAAAATCTTTACAGCTGAAGAACTCGAGAAAGCCACCGACAAGTAGCATGAGAGTAGGATTCTTGGCCGTGGAGGTTTTCGTACAGTTTACAGGGGAACTTCAACAGATGGAAGAACTGTTGCAATCAAGAAGTCCAAAACAATCGATCATAGCCAAATCGAGCAGTTTATCAATGAGGTGGTTGTTCTTTACGAAATTAATCACAGGAATGTGGTGAAGCTTCTAGGATTTTGCTTGGAGACAGAAGTCCCACTACTAGTTTATGAATATGTTGCACATGGCACCCTCTATGACCACATTCACGACAAGAGTAAGGTGTCGGCCCTCACCTGGGAAATCCGTTTAAAGATAGCTTCTGAAACTGCAGGTGTTCTATCATATTTGCATTCCGCGGCTTCTGTGCCAATCATTCATAGGGATGTCAAGTCTACAAACATACTCCCGGACAACAGTTACACGGCAAAAGTGTCAGATTTTGGCACTTCTAGGTTAATTCCGTTGGATCAAGTTGAATTGTCAACGATGGTGCAAGGTACCCTAGGATACTTGGACCCTGAGTACTTGCACACAAGCCAACTGACGGACAAAAGTGATGCTTACAGTTTCGGAGTGGTTCTTGTGGAACTACTAACTGGTATGAAGGCAATTTCCTTCCATAAGCCTGAGGGGGAGAGGAATTTATCATCGTATTTTCTTTGTGCACTGAAAGAAAATCGCCTGGTCCATATTCTTCAGGATTGCATGGTGAACCAGGATAATATTAGGCAGCTTAAGGAAGTTGCCAACATTGCAAAGAAGTGCTTAAGAGTAAAAGGAGAGGAAAGACCTAACATGAAGAAGGTAGCAATGGAATTAGAGGGGCTAAGAACGTGTGCAAAACATCCTTGGACTAATGACGAATCAAATGTAGAAGACACAGAGTACTTGCTTGGTAAATCAGTGGAAACTGCTCGTTTTGAGGAAATGGCTGTTACAAGTGCTGGATATCTCAGTTTACAGAATTATTTAATGCAATCACTGGATGGTGGCAGATGAACATTTTATTCTAGTGTCACGGCTTCGCTTGATAGTTTGCTTTGAATAATAGCTTGCCAGCAGTGTATGGTAATGCTTTTCTTTTCTATATTTCAGTCCAGTTCTGTTTTTGTTATAGTGGTCCTGTAATTTTAAAAGATGAAGAATTTCTGACAGTATGTCCACTATTCAACCCGCATTGAAACTCTTTATTCTATCTCTATTTTGTAATGTAATATTCCCAGTGATCTCCTTCAGAAAGCAAAAAAATTGCTGGGCACACATTCTGGTGTACACCATTTTGCCACTGAAAAGCATATTCTAAACAGGCAACACGCTATCATATTCCTTTCTCCTTGAGAACACACGCAAGCTTAGGAGCTGTTAATAATCTAATACTGACTCGTTTTTCCAACATCTTCTTTCTTTATTATATATCACCTCTATATTGAGTCTAAGATTATAAGAGCACTGAAACAGATAAAAAAAAAAAAAAACGAGGGCTAATAACTTCAGCATAATAACGTTTCGCGGCCTGCTGAGCTTCACTTCCCCTGTAAAATCTATGAGTTGCCCATGCTCACTGACAGGGACTGCGATTGTATGTCTCTGGGAAGGAAATTTTTATTGTCGCCCCGACATTTAGACAACCACAAAAAAAGATATTCGTTAAGGCACAATCATTATTCAATTTTTCTTGTCGGTGAAAACTAAAAGAAAATCTAACGTTGATCATGATGGTTCTTAATTAAAAAAGAAATTGATTCCACATTTTTACGAAAGATCAAGTTATAGATTAAAACCCAATTTATGCCCATAATCAAGTATACTAAATTTGGATCTTAGGTCCAAGACCACATTGTCAATTCAAAGATAATAAAATTAAAGTTTAAAAACCATTACAAGAATCCAAAACAATGAGGACATGAGCTCTGAGTCCATATGCAGCTATCATATCATGTATTTAAAAATAAAATTGAACCTAAGGCTCGACCTTTATTTCTTTCCCTAAAAGATCTGCAAGAAGGAATTTATTAGTAGCATAACTAAAAAAAATAAAATGAAATAAAACCACTACCAAAAAATCTAGAAAAAATAAAAAATCTTAAAAAAATAATAAAATAAATCTTCCTAGCTTCCCAAAGCAATCTTTGGTTAGTGTTAAAGCTTTTTTAATATTTTGTATTATATATAATTCTAAATTTATCATATTAAATACAAGCATCAACATTTTATTTCAAAATTAAAATTTTTCTTGATCTATGCACTCATCCAGAATGAATTGTATACCCATTCAAAATGAATTAGGCTTGGCTAGATTAAAAACCAATTATTGCATAAAAAATATGTATTGGTATTTTTTATATATTTTTTGATAAAATATTTAAAATGATAAAAAAAAACTTAATAAATATATCAGCTCAAATCAATCAACCATAATATATATTAAAAAAAATTAATATGACTTATTCAACTTAACAAGTAAAGAGCACACTAATCACCTCGTTTAAATAGCAATATGGTTAAAAACAAATCCACACCACCATTGTTTTAACCTCTAATTAGCTCTAATTTAAAGGTCAAATAATAAATTATCAAAGCATTAAATCATAAAAAAATAAAATTTAAGCAGTGAAATGAAAAGATAATAAAACATTGTATTAATTTGAATTAACATATGAAATTTACAATCTATATAATAAATTCACCTGGTTGAACAATTTATATTTTTCTTTTTACTATTTTTATTCTCTTCCTTACGGGTCTTAATTCATCTCAAGTTAGCTTAACTTTGGAATTAATTGAAGAAATATAAAAGAATTAGAGATGAAATTTTAAAAAAAAATATGAATGAAAAAATTAAAAATACATGGAAAAAAAAAGAAAAAAAAATATACTTAGATAAATTTTTTAAACTTGAGTTAATTTTCTAAAACTACAATCCATGAAATTCTAGACTCGGTTTCAAGTGCAATATTTAATTTTTAACTAATTTAATGTTTAAAGAAGAAATTAAAAAAAAAACAATCTAAAAAATTTACCAAATTAAAAAACATAGTAATTAAAAATATAAGGTTTAAATTTGATATAAAAATAAAATTAAATAAAATATTGAATGATGAAATTGAAAAATAAATTTAATTGAGACAATGATTCAAAGTGAAATAATTAATGGTAAAAAAAAATTAAGAGAAAATTAAACATAAAAATACTAAAAAAAGATAAAATTTAAAGAAGAATGAATTTTGTAAATCATTTTAAATAAAATAAATAGTGATAAAAGAAACTTTTGGTATCATGTATCATGAGTTATTGGACTCTTTTAAGGCTGTAGAGTTTGAATAGTCAAAACAGGGCAGGACTGTTCAATGGCATGGAGAAGTTGAACGGCGATGGTTTCAGACTCTCTGAGACAGCCATCTACATTCGGTCTCTGGCTCTGGGCCTCTATGGCCGACGTTCCCTCTGATACCAGTGAGATGAGTCCCAAAAAAAGATGACAAATAAAAGGACTCATGCGAATGACGCTTTACTCGACCGAGAGAGAAAATGAAAGAAAACAAATGAATAGGAAACAACAGATAGAACTGAATCTGGGGTCTGTTGGTAAAACTTCGAGAAACTTTATTTTGAAGAATGATAGATCTGCTCGCAGAAATTCAAGGTATACTTGCCTCGTTGTGATTATGTTGAATGAACATTCAAATTACAAGAGATGTTAATTACATAAAAGAAAATCTACAAAATGCTACGGTAAGTTATTTCTCTGCATCAACGTGATCCATGCTTCTCTGGTAACAAAACCAAGCTCACTTGTGAAGTCGAAACTCCTGAAAAGAATCTTTCCCTCTGAGCTCGGCACCCGTTACTTCATCCTCATTTCATGATCAATATATCTACTCGATCACCTCTACAACGTTTTCGCGGACCAAGCCGAAAAATCTAAAAGTGCATGCTTCTCTTTAAAGCAAATATATAAATAAGAATCATCATGTAGACAAATTTACAAAACTCTGCATATGCTTGCGAGGTTCCAGACTGCATATACTACAGTTAGAGAGATGATATTAGAGCTATTGAAACTGTAGCTAGACCTTTCCATCCGATGTAGGAAGATTGCTATCTGCTTTCATCATTGTAAGTGATGATCTGGAGACCGAATTGGTTCCTTTAGAGGGAGATGAGGAAGGAGCAGGCAGTTTCTTGGGCATCATTTGCTCCCAGTTAGACTTAGACAATCTTGACGCTTCTGACGAAAGAACAATGAAAGCAAGAAGAGTGAAGAGCAAGCACTTTTGCCTCCAAGAAACTAACATGTTGAATACTATCGTCAGGAGATGTCTTGAGAGCTCTCCTTTAACATTCCAAAGTATCAGCTTTAGAGAGTTTGTGCCAGCAGACATGTCGAGCAATGTGAGGAGAATGCCAACTTGTTTGTTTGAGGAAAGATGAGTCAATGGCAGACAATGGATAATTTGATAATACTAAACTGTTAAGTAGTTCATGCTGTTGCTCTCATTGTCTAAAAGGGAGTAAGAATCTGAGCGTACGAGTGAGGAATTTGAGGGATTTTAATATTCACCAGGGACCGCTCATTAGTTGGGGTGAGCATCGGTGCATACTAGTTCATGAATGCGAATTCTGATTAAAATATATCAAGATATTAAACCTGATACTGAAGCATGTGTTGTTCCTAGGAAAGTGGCTATAGCCTCAGCTCTATTCTTGAAAAGACCGACCTAAACAGACCTACGGTTACAATTGTTCTTTATTTTCAATCATGCAGTCAAGAGGATAGTACTCTTTTCATAATTTTCAGATAGCTCAAGAGCCGAACAAGTCTAACTAATAAAAGAAGTTCACTAAGAAAGTTCAAAAGGAGTCCAAAAAGAAGCATCTTGACACATTTGTACACTGCTTTCCCAACAAAGTTAGCTCCCAGTGATATAAAATATGGATGATCAGTAAGATGTCAATTTAAAAGTCCAGTGATCAAGGCATTCCTGTCCTGAAATGTATTTTGAGCAATTAGACAGAAAGGGACTTTTTCACGAACTCCGCACGTGCGTGTGTTGAGAATATATATACATGGAACACAACCAGTGTCTCGTGTCCAAACATGCAGCGATAAAATCTGTCATGGTCTGCTGTATTGCCAATTTATGCTGCATTTAAAAGGTCTCAGCTGTCACAATACACTCCTGACGCCTGTTTGCCAAGCTGTGTAGCTTCTTTTACTCGCCAAGCTGAAGGAGCAACCATCCTGAAGAACATGTATGGAGAATTGTTCTAACTTCACTCTATGTTAAGAGAGTTTTGGCAGTCTAAAATCTCAACTTCTCTTATTAAGAATTACATTGAAAAATAAATGCCTGTCAGTCTCCCATGGCCCTGCAGTTTTACAGATCATACTTTGAATCTCCCGCAATCCGTGGAGGTACTTGATGGTTTCCTCCTCGACAAAGGACGACAGATTTAAGTGAAATCCTTTTGTAGTAGCAGGCACCAGTAATTCATGGTCCTTTTCTTTTTCTTTAATTCTCTCTCCTTTCTGCTAATCTAGCTTCAGGTGGCACGAGGCGGTAGGGATCAGCCATGCCAACGGTCTACCTCCAACTAGATCCCCGTTTGGAGTTGTTTAAGCTTTTCCAAATTCAAAACCCTAATGAAGATCTTTTAAAAAGATTTAGTAGCTGAATTTTAATTTTTAATCATTTTTACATTACAAAAACATCTCTCACAGCAGCAAAACAACGCTCGTGCAAACATCAGTTTAGTGCCGAAACTATAATCAATATCTCAATTAAATCTCTAGAGAATCATTTCCAATTTGTAATCTAGGAGCTAGGAATCGTTCTATTTAATAGATTTTGGAAGTCTTTCGTAATGGATTTGTGATAATCTTGGAAAAATTGTAGAGCTGAGAATCCTGTTGGGGTCCAAATAAGAAGAAAAATCTTTCGAAGACACTTGAGATTCACCAATGGAGATTTTTTTATTTTTTTTTGAGTGTTTGTTTGTGGAGGTGGCACGCGGCCCACCTCACGGAAAGCATATAATGCATGCTTTTTCATGAGGTGCACAGCGGGCGGTGCACCTCTTAAACAAGCACACGTTTAAATAGTTTGACGGCTACTTGCCCAGAATCTTTTAATAGCCAGACTCAAAACTGTACAGTACAGCCACATTACAACAGCATTATCAAACACCATAGAACAATATAATATATAACAAGTTTGCAAAATTGTGATTTCTCAGTAACATCCATGATAAGTATGCAGCCAAAATCCCTCTTATTAAAGAGGGTTGATTAAAATGACAATAAATATTAATGAAAATAAGGAGAATTTAAAGAACAACTAAGTAAATAACTATTATTTTACAATTTCTTGTGGATAAATACAGCTATTGATACTAACCGTCAAATGCCTACGATAGAAAACAGAACCATACCTGTAAGCCTAATACAGGCAGCCTGGTAAACCTCGGACGAAAGGTACAAACTGACACGTCAGGCTTGTATGATGGCTGATGTTATCGTTTCTGATTCCGTAGGACGCCACATTGTCTTTTGAACACAAAGCAGTCCCTCACTGTCTTTTGAGTAAATCATCCGGATCTCCCATTTCAGAGATTTGGCCAGCCTCTCAATCTCACCAATGATTTCAACATTGTCACGCACAATCAGCTTTCCTTCTGGCCTCAGGATCCGATCAACTTCTGCTATTACTGCCACTAAGTCGCACCTATGTTCAGAAAAACAACAGAACATCAGGTCAGACCAACTATCTAGATCTCTTTCTTTAGGAAGCGGCAATGTGATGAACCTACCTCTTTTTTAGACCCGAGAAGAGATGATCAGCATGGAGAAGATCATAAGTTCTAGGATAGGTATCGAATGATTCACACCAATCATGATACATTCCAAACAAACCACGCTCATAGATTATTGGAAGCGTGTCTGCAGAGTCAGTTGGGACTATATTCATAACCCACACTTCCAAGTCTTTCAGTGTCGCAGCAAACCTAAAACAATTACAGAAAAGCATAAGAAAATAAAAGAGTCATGGCAGCACAAGGCTATATGCATCTTAATCATGGAAAATGGAAACATAGCAACCATGATGATCATGAGCTACTGAGGTGAAACCCCCATCAATCATTACATCGAATGAAATGCCAGCACATGAACACGAAAGGATAAACCAAAATACATGAAACACTCCTTTACCCAGCAGAACAAATCAAAAGAAAGCAGCTTAAGCTTAACATACCAAAATCTTATCTTTGATTTTATGGGTTCATCTACAACCCAGTCACATCTATCAAAAAAAGCACCTTTTGAATTGGATAGCACACAGATAAGAGAAAGTGTCTCTATTGTGAATGATAAACACAAGTCTGCTTAGCCATCTATAGTATATAATAAAATTGTTAAATTGCTTACCCTCCATAGACAGCTCTCATGTCCATGATATTTCTAACAGAAGACCATTTGATTCCTATCCCATTCAAATAAGACTGGGAGACAACATTTTTCCAATGTCTATAGTCAGCAGCAAAATCCTCTGCGGCAGCTTTACCATAAACTCCAACCTGAGAATTCAACCAGTATGGTGGTTTCTCCAGCCGTTTTGGCCATTGCTCAGGCCAATGAGACCCACGCACTGACGCATCTACAGGCACTTTATGCATACATGCCTCGAGCAGGACATTCCTGAAGACAAACATCCATTCCTCTATTTAAAGATTATAATAAAAGTGGTAACATTTTTACATCGCTTCAATTAGTTTTGATTTTTCCATATTTAGTTTTAGTTTTTAAACACTTTCTACCCAAGCTATGATGAAAACTCGGGAAGGGATAATTGTGGAAGAAAAAAAGGTGATTCTAATTCCATGGGACAAATAAAAGTACCACGCTGCATTTGGATCATCAGATTCTTTGCACAGTGGAGGCTCATTTTGCGGTCTATTATTATAGCAGTCATTGGAAGTTGGCTTTCTATATATTGCTGCACCAACACCATTTAGCGTGTCCATTTTAATCACCACCAGATCCCAGCACATTGACTTTGTTAGTTTGGACATTGCTGCATAGAAGAAAGAAAGAAAGAAGAGTAATATGAAGACAACCCATAGTACTATCCTGTTGGAAGGAATGCAAGCCTTAGAAAATATTCTACCTTTCCAAATGCCCACATCTTCCGGACGCTTTCGATAAACTGGGGTGGCAGACCAGACAAAGTAACCACCAGGCCTCAACACCCGATTCAGCTCCAAAAGAAGTTTACCACCTGCAAGAAGACTCAAAATATCTCTCTGAACCAAAAAAACAAACTGACAGAAATTTTTTGCCAGAGTATAATAGACACAGACATTACCTTCAATGTGCCAAGGAACCCTACAGCGTGCACAATGAACAAGATCAAAAACAGAACTAGGAAAGGGTAATCTCTTCGTGCCCATAACAGCCAACATCGCAGGGATACCCCTTTCAAGTGCAAATTGAACCTGGGCTTCATGTTCATCCTTGGGAGCAAATGACATTGCAAGAACATCTTTTTCCAAAAGATAACCTCCAAAGCTTGCCACCCCACACCCAACATCCAATATCACTCGGCTTCTTTTTCCCCATGCAATATCAGGATGGGACTGCATCATTCATAGAAAAAACCTATCACATCATACTCTTCAGTGTACACAGATATTTGCACACAATCAATCTAGTTCAATGAAATAGTGTCTTATGTTCAATCTTTTGAATTAGTGATTCTACAAAATAAAGGAGAGGAAATGCAGAAAACAGGTGCGATAAAGAAACTCACATCCTGAATAAAATCAATATAATGAAGAGCACCATGCTTGAACTGAGTTCCACCACCTGGAAAAGTAAGATATTCACCAGTAACTTTAACCCAATTCTGATGCCCCTTAACCTCGGCAAGTTTGGTGTTAGGGACATTATAGAACCATATCTGCCATGTGTGCCAAAAGAAGAAATTCAGCTATAAACAGGAAAGGTTTTTTCATTGATTAGGCGGATCAGTGTTTACCTTTTCCCTGCTTTTAGGCCACTTAACTGAGCGTCTATATCCTTCAGGTATGGGTACCAAACAAGTGGGAGCTTCCTGAGGACAGTGCCTCTCTCGATGTTCATAGTGCTTTGTGCTTGGGAGCCTTCTTATAACGTACCAATTATCAAGGCAAGGAACATAGGCTGGTCCAGCAGTGACATTACAAAGTTTCCATCCATGACCATATTGATCCTTAGCTATTGAAGATTGTTGAGATATCTTCTCGTTCTGTGACTCCACCACTTGAGTTGACCAAGCCCCATTTTGAGTATTGGTTTCATTTAGAAGTTCTGACTGTGTGCCAGCAGGTAAAATCTCAATGGAAGTTTGATCATTCTCTTGACTATCCACGTTATTCGCAGTAGCACCTTCCTGGTTATTTTCATTTGCATTCTCCCCTGAGTCTGGGTTCTTCTCCCCATCATCTGACTTGGATTTATTTTCACCTGAGCTCTCCTCTGATTCTGTTTGATTGCTTTCATTTGCTTCATTGCCTTGAGCTTGGGTCTCTCCAGCTTCTGAATTTGATTCTTTATCACCTGAATTCAACTCTCTATCCTCTGTTTTTCCATCCTCATTATTTTCAGTCTCCATCTTTCGTTCCTCTTCAGAAACAGCCTTCCCATCCTGGTTTTCTTCAACCACATTCTTAGACGCGGCCTTCTCATCCCTGTTCTCATCTTTGTTATCCTCAACAGTAATTTCACTCTCTGTTTTAGTCACCTTTGGGTCATCATGGACATCAGAATGGCTATGACTTTGAGAATCAACAGCATTGCCATCTTCTTTTGTTGCATCCTCGGGTAAATCACCAGGACTGTCTTCAAAATGCTTAGAAATATTTTCACCAGCCACTCCTTTCACATTCTCTTGGGATGATGGGTCTGAGTTTTGAACTGGAACAGATGACGAGATAAACATCCAAGCCCCAACTAAACACAAAGCAACAAACACAACCACAGTGGTTGTAGAACAGTAGTTGGATGACTTCCTCCCATCAACATGGGAATATTTTCCCATAGCCATGCTTTCTTTATTATGATGCTGCTTGTTATGCAAATCTGGAAGGAAAAAAATCAGCTAGAATACAAACCCTTACAACTTAAATTAAAATTTAATAATCTATCATGAAAAAACTAATGGGGAACAATCACAGAAGAGTAAATATAAAGTAAGAAACTGACGCAACAACAATCCTTTTTTAACATATTTTGAAATCTTATGATCAAGCACATGTTATCTTAATCTCAGGGTGGACTAGTCTTCTTCTCTTAGAGATCATACTTCATGGTTCATGTTCGCTTCCCCTTTTAACTTCAATTAACGAAAAAACTTATCATTTGTGGGTTCAAATTGCATCTTCAGTTTCATTCTCTTTTAATATTCTCTTTCGACTTTATTTAAACCACTTTGCCTGCTTTAATACTGTTAAAAACAAGAACTTTTTCATGACCCAGTGGAGTGACAACGAGAGTATTCTTTTATCCCTTATATGCATTCCTTTAATCTAATTTTCCAAATTATACATCACAACACCTATTGCTAAGCATATTTAAACAGCGAAAAAAGTCACAGGTCACAAACATATCGGAACTTTCAAGGAAAACAATATATAAAGACCAACATCAAGAGTAAAAGGTGCCAGGAATAAAATCTCAGTAGAAATTACCCATGGTGTGAAACATATACATAATTCTCATAGAGAAACAGCTTTTTGGAAAACAGAAAGAAGGGTAGATTTTTTTAAAAAAGAAGACCTACTTGTAGCTGGATTAAAGAATGAGAACTAGGAGTCGAGATTTTTGTTCTTGCAATGTAAGTTCAATAAGAAACTCAGAATTATTATATGAAGAAGAATCAAACGAGTAAACAATCTCAGACACTTGATTGATCGCAGGTCCTCATAAATGCAGTAGTAAAAGCACATAGGCAAACTTATCTACCACACAGAAAAACAAGCGGTGGTCTTGAACTAAATCAGGAACAGTAAGAGGTAAGATCACAACTCAGCTTAAAAGTTAATCAACGTTCAGAAAGTGAAGAGATTAATTACATACAATAAAATGTTGAATCTTGTAAAGGTTTCGATCTTGTCTTTTTAGAACAACATTGTAGGAGTTTAAAGTAGAAGCTTTGGAATTCTGTTTTGCAACAAGTGAAAGTGGGAACTGAGAGTGAGAAAAGAGTTTAGATACAGCTACCTTTCTTCTTTACTTGAAAGAGTATACCATTTGCTTGGATCTGAACGGAAAACCCAGAAACGGCAAAGCAATAGCCTTTTGGTTCTCCTCCTTATTCTGTCAAGAAAAAGTAAACGAGAAAACAGAGATTTTTAATCATAGTGTTTTTCTTTTTTCAGGTTCAGAAAATAAAATTTTTGAGGGCTGTTATAAATTATTAACATTAACAAAGAAATTAGGATTTGAAAAAAGAAGGTGGGTGAACCAGTGGCATTCATGGATAATTGGATATAAATGGGTAGTATATTGAGTATTTTTTAATTTAATTTCTAATATTTTATAAATTATAAAATTATAGATTCTAGGGGCGGAACTTGGAGGTTGGCAAACAGGGGCCGGCCCTGTAAAATATTTTAAAAAAAAATTATTTAATATTTTTAATTTAAATAAATAAGTTTTTTATTAATATGCATTATTATATTAATTTTAGCCTTTCAAAATGCACCTGGTTCCGCCTTGATTCTATTTATTTATTTATTTATTTTGAAACCTAAACAGTTAAATATTTTATTTTAAGCTAAGTTTTTTATGATTAGATATTAATGAGGGGGTTTAACTTAATTAGAACTAAGATTTTAGCTCAATAAATTCGTTCAAGCATATTGTAAGCTTTAACAAATAATTTAGATTTAATGTATAAATAAAATAGAAGAATTAATTGCAAAAAAAAACTATATAATAAAAAATTAAATTCTCAGCAACAACAAAAACTCAATATAATAAGTTATAAACATGACATTGAATTAAATGTCTTTTCCTATCATCAAGCAAAATCAACTACTTGAAAGCAACAAGTAGTGATAGCGCACGGTAGAACAGCACCTCCAACGACACGTCTCAGCAGCCAAAACGGTGTCATGTATAGGGATAAACCTAATTTTATAATAACTACTTGATAATAAAAACTCAAAAAAAAATAATAACTAATTAAAGAAGCAAGGAATAAAAAAATAAAACGAAACCACAAAAAAAAACTTAGCTTAAAAGCAGCAGTCGAATATCAAAGAAAGGCATAGCAAAAAAAAAAAAAAACAGNAAAAAAAAACAGCACAGAGATTCAAAGGAGAAATAATAAAGTGTCAAAATCAAAAATCAAAAGGGGGAGAGGGACATAGTTGACCTGAGAGAGGCATTCGGGTTGATTAGGGGATGAAGGAACGAGAGAGGCTAAGCGACAAGACAGACAAAAACAATGAAAAGACAGAAAGAAAGAGTGTAGTTATATCAAGTTGACTCTAAAGTATGTTGGTTGGGTTTAGTTGACTAATTTTTAGAAACCCTAACGCGTGATTCTTGTTTTTAAAAGTTTTTAACTCGTTATTATTTAATTTTAAGGGGTTAGTTCGAGCAGGATAAGATATTCAACCTCCGAGGAGGACTGCATCAAAAGGACAACAGAGTCATTTTGCCCTCCACCTTGATATAAGATTTTATATATTCGGTGTCCTTTCTTAAAAAAAGGAAAAAACAATTTAATCCATGAAAAGAAAACCATCACTTTTCTCACTTTTGCCTTAAACAACAATGTTTATTAATATATTTAAATAGCTTATTTCCCGTGAGAAGAAAAGCATATCATTGGTTGTCTTAAATCTTTATTTCCTGATTTTTTTTCCTTAGCGCGATTTGTTACGAGAATCTAGTGAAAAATACTTTAAATGAGCGAGGAAATTCAGACCTGCGTAATTATAAACTCAGACCTCGGAAGAGAAAGAATAGGAGACAGACTTCCGACCGGTGAGACAGGCCTCCATCAGTAGCTTGACGTAGGAGGGTAGCGCTACCCGTACGAGTTCTATGTATTTTTTAGTTTGTTGGGTCTAGGCCCAAAACAAAAGGGACTACCGCGGCCCTGTGGCGTGTCATTGGTATTGGGAAAGATAATTATACTAAAGCTTGAATTTTTCTGGACTCACGTTCGAAGTATACTAAAGCTTCTGCTTCTCCACCTGTGACGAAAACAAGCCTTAGATTCTGTAGGCTGTTACCTGGCAAATAGATAATGGGCTTAACTGGAGAGATCAATCAAATTCATGTTTAGCCCAATGGGCTGAAAGAGAGAATTCAGGTTTGAGAGCGTGGCCATATGATAGGCCGTTGGGTATGACATATCAAGTAACGAAGCGTATAAACAGTGTTCATATTGTTTTTTAAATTATATTTTATTTGAAATATATTAAAATAATATTTTTTATTTTTTTAAAATTATTTTTAATATCAATATATCAAAAAAAGATAAAAATATTAATTTTAAATAAATAAATAAATAATTTCCTCAACCTCTATTTACAGCAAAACAACAAACAGGGCTGATGATGCAACGTTATAGCATTACCACAAAACTACTCAAATGTTCAATCAGCGATGCTGACGTGTCACCACATCCCATTCCATCACCGATCAACGTCGCTTTTTAATTGTGAAGTCCCTTTACCACTACTGAACTAATTACAGTTCACCAAAAAGATTCCAATTACTAGCATTTTCAATTTATTTATTTCGAGAAATATTGAAATCAAGCATAGCTTGATAAAGATTTCTGGACGGGGGGTCTGAGAATCCCTGTCCACATGACCAAAACTAGGTTCTCTATCCTTTTCGCTCTTTCAAGGTAAGTTTGGAGAGAAGACAATGGTGAGAAGTGATAGATGAAGAAACGAAAGAACCTGTTATACATGTCCCATGGCCTGTCATTGTGCTCACTACGCCTTCTCACCATCACCACGCATGCGATATTTCTCCATCGACAACAGCACCAAGCTATCATCTAAACGGACACAACCCACTGTTCTTTCCTCCATTGGCAACAGCAGGGCTTCCTATAACACATTGGTCTCCGAGGTATTCGCCTTTCCTCTGTCTCTTCACTAGGTCTATGTGCAGTATGTGTAGTGGCGTTGTCATATAATGTATAATTGGTTTACATGTACTGGCATTGCCGGCTAGATTTTCATGATTTCGCCTGTTTTTCATCTCGTGAATTCACTTGTGTAAGAAAAATGATCCACTTGTTCCCCGCCAAGCAGAGCCTTTCAGTTCTGTCTCACTCTGATGATGCAAGACGAGCAAATCAAGTACTTCAAAATTTACAGTTTTCAATTCATTTAGAGGAAACATTGTTACGAGCAGACTGGTCAGATTGCCAAGTGAAGCAGCTAGCCCCTCTATTAGTGCAATGAACCTCAACAATCTGATTGGTTTGGTCTACTTAGATTGAGTCTATACAACAGTTACTTCATTTCAAGTCATGTCTGCATTTTCTGTTTCCAAGGCAAGATCGCTTTTGCTAGAGCTTCCAATGACTCGTTCTACCAATCATTGGTGTTGACTAACTGCCTATTTGGTGTCATCAGGCAGTTAGACTTTTGGGTCCTCCAGCAAAATTTGAAGCTTCAAAGCTGAAAGTTGTCTTGATGAGCGAAGAGATGAATCAATGCTCTGCGATCATCCCTCGAACTTATATATCTTGTCTCATTGTGTCTTCACAGCAGACCTAACCTTAATCATCTCCAATGTCATCAACCTAGATCAGGTAGGTTCATATGATTTTCCTTCCCTTTTTTTTTTGGACTAGAAAAATTTGTGTTCGGAACTCTTGTGTAAGAAAATGAAATTGCTCACTTAGTTTGACTATCTATCTGGCGGTGATTATGCGCTGCCCGTCGTGTATATTTAGCTAAGAGGTTGGTATAGCAAGGATGATGTGGTTGCTGAATGGAAGAAACTAAAAGGACAATTGGCTCTGCACGTCCATTGCTTCGTGAGCGGTCCCAATCTCAAGTTAGACCTTGCCGCTGAGTTCCGATACCTCATATTCTCAAAGGAAACGCATTTGTTAATTGTTCTCTTGTGCAATTCCTTGTGTACTTCAGAATTATTTGGACAAATCTTTGGGCTATTGCATACACTAGTCTTCACCACCATTTCTAAGGTATGTTCAAGTCAGGTACTTGAAGCTGTGTTAGATGGAGATGCGGCACTTTTCAAAAAACATCCTGAGCTAAAGGATTCTTTAGTTTGGGTATATTTCCATTCTAGGTTACCCAAGTACAACCGATTGGAGTGTTGGGGGCCATTGAAGGATGCTGCTCGGGTAAAATCTAGCCACCCATGGGCTCAACACATACTGCAGGAGCAGTTTTACATCAATGACCAATTAATATTACCCTCATTCTGCTTGAAAACGAGAAATGCCCTTACTAGCATGACCTTTTACGAACAACAATCCCCTCAAGTAGCACCGAAAATTTAAAAAACGCATTTGATCTAATCCAGGTTATTTTTGTTTTTTTTTTGGGATTATTGGAAATTATAGATTGTACTTGATTTGTACACGCAAGTGAAAGTGATAATTTACTGATCGACTTATCAGGTGCGACCACGGGATCATTGAGGTTTTTCTGTGGCGAGCTAGGCTAGTTCACGTATTTCAAGAAAGTCGGGAGGACCAAAGTCCATTTTCGAAGCTCTTTGTGCCTCCCTTCTTTGATGTGCTCTCTCCATAAGCAGCGTAATCTCAAAGGAGAATTTTCATGGCCAGAGTTGAAAGGACTCTGCTTACATAACATACAGACACCAAAGTTGAAGTTGCAGTAGAGCAATGATTGTTTGAGGGACGGTTGATTCTTTTGCAAGTAACTCATTTCTTTCATTGGAAATATGAATTGACAGTATTCTTGTGCTGCTCATAACATTTGTTAATTTGGCGAAGGCTGGGTGAAGTCTTAGTCGCTTCGTGATTAAAACACTAAAATTGGAATCCTATTCGGTCCTCTCTCATCGCTTTCTCCCAGTAAGGTCTTGGTCCTGCATGCTCTGTCATAACAGTGCCGGAGATGAGTGATTACTATACATCGTGGGTGGTTAACATAGATAGTTCAGAATTACTTGGACCTTCAAATATTTTGGCCCCTTAGGGACTGACAATGTCATGAAGGATATAAATGAAAACCAAAATAAAATGAGGGGGACAAAAAAAAAAAGGTAAAGATAAATTTGACGAGGCTGCTCTGTATTCTTTCCAGATATACATTAAACTTGGGGGTGGGTGTTTGAAACTTTAAGGAGCTATTTGAAAATAATCCTTAAAACTCAGGCCTTATTTAGAATTTATGAACACTTTGAGGAGGGTCATGGTTAAAGCACCGTTTCCGAGATAATGCAAACCATATTTCATGAAATTTTAAAAAAATATTTTTTTTATATTTTAATGTATTAATTTTAAAATTAATTTTTTAAAAATAAAAAATATTTTAAATGAACCGCTATCATACTCTCAAGTATTTTTTAAATCACAAGGTTGATATTAACGAGTCATTATCATATTTAAATATAAATTATTTGATCTGCTTACAATGATATAAAAAATATTTTTTAAGAATTAAAAAATTATTATTTATATATATTTTTAAATAAATAATAATTATTATTAAAATTTCAAATATTATCTTTACCCATTCCATCTTCCACGAAAAATCTTGCTAAGAGTTCGAGATTGCAAACTGTTTGATCGTTAAGACCATATAATATTAAAGAGCTCATATTGTATAAAAAGTTTAAAACTTAAAATTCTCTCGAGGACCCAGACAAGCGGTCATATATATTCAATTATCCCGAGGTAAGCAAAATAACATTAAATAATACAAAACTTCAAGTCAATTTCTTGTTAATTAACTGTTTTGATTGTAAGTACATTCATCCAGATTGGAATAACAGAAATCTCTTGTCGCCGGCTGAGACTCTGACACAATGGACATCTTACAAAATAGAATATGTTATCTGCATTAACCCACTTTCATCAACACGTATTTCTTGCGTGCATCACGCGAAGGTCTTGAGACTGTTTATATTATAATTAAGACAAGGTTAATTCTTTTCCAAATAATTTAGCTGATCACGACCGGAATTAATTTGAATTAAAGAAAAAGATCTGCGATTTTGGTGTTTTCCTCTTGGCAAAATACCACATCTGCGATCATTTATTGGAATGTTCCAGTTTAAAGTCACATCCTGTTCACACGACTTGATGAAACCAACGCTGGAAATGGATCGCGGGAGAATTAATGAAAATTGTTCAAATTCTACGTCAACTGGAATCACGAATGATGATTATTTATGACTTGGACGCGTTGATGGAGATCCTCCAACTAATTATATATCTCATTAAATACTACAATAATAATCAGAATAACATCATAAATACAACAAATAAGACATTATACGTAGACTATATAAATCTGCTTCCTCGGACTCTCCAGTACTTGTCCCCTGTACGCTCATCTCCTTTACACTTACCCTTTTGGCACCCCTCTAAAGTTGAAACGTAGAGACGTGGATATAGATACATGGAGAAAGAAATGATGATTAAGTGCAATAACATTAATACAGAGCTTAGGAAGAGGAGTGCTGGCATAAAGAGAATGGTCCTACTGCCACCTGCCAGAGGATGCATCAAGCGGGGGATTTTTAGCAGTCTCTTTCAAGCTCTTAAAGTTACAGCAACAGGAATAAGTCGTCGTCTTCTTTGCAAATATTCTGGAGAGGGTTCTAGCAACTCATTATGATGGAAGCATGACGCATGATATATGCATTCGCCCTCTGATCAGTTCCTTCCCAAATAAGTTTGGTTTTGGTTTGGTGACGTGCCTTGAAACTTGTGCTATTTCGTTCGAGAAAAGGATTAGCAAGCTTCCAATCTCCTCCCACCAATTAATTGTCAATTAATCCTTTATATTAGTAATTTGTTTCCAGAACAGGACTATAGTCTTTGAATTAACTAAACTCCATCTCCATTCCTCTGTGTGCATGCATGAACCAGGCATGCTACAACGAGAGAAGAGTGCTCTCTCTCTCTCTCACACACACACACACACCTACACACATGATTTGCCTCTTATTTTACAGTCCACATATATGCTTAATAACAATGTTAATTTTATTCATGGCTGCATGTTTTTTATGTGCTAGCTAGAATTTTTATGAAATCTCATTGCTCATCCAAACCACGCATATTGCGGATTGATGTGGTCCCAAATATCGAATTTGTTCTTGGGTTTGAGAAGTGCACTACCGTATGCCTGAGACCATACTAATTAACGACCGACAACTTCCAATTTGAGAATCATGCACGCTCAAGCGTCGTTCGTAGCCTTGGACACACCATCCGTACCGAATGACAATCACCTCCTGTGACAACAAAAAAGTGTTTTGGCAGCTATATATCTGAACTGTTTATGAAGTTAAGGTGTGAAAGAGGGAGGAAGGTTCCTACACTAGCTAGCATGTGTAGCGTATTGCCACAAAGGGCCTTGAGATAACTAAATAAATAACGCATGCAGTCTCTCTCCCCCTCCCTCCCTCGAAATGGACAGAAGGATAATAATATCTGAGATCATGGGATTAACAAATCTATCCCAAAGAGCAGTGGTTGCCAGAAGGAATGACAAGAAGAGAATCCTTTTGCCACCAGTCAGAGGGAGCATTAAACGCAAAATTTTTATCCTTCTTTACAAAAAACTGAAGCTTGCAGGCCATAGTGCTTCTCCTTACCTGATCTAGAGCTGCAGCTAGAGCTAGCCATGCATCTTTCATTCCCGTAACGTTTCCGTAACTCTTCATATTTGCTGTCTCTTCCTCTGTGAAATTATGGTGTAGAAATGAAGGGTTTTTTGAAAAATTTCAGTAGATATGTACGTAGTGGATGATTAATCATGGGGAAGGAATCAATTTCTCTAATTAATTTCTTTCCGTAAAACGTTTGACGAATCTTTTAGTTTCTTGTTACTCCGAGAAATAAAGCTCCATCTAATCACATAAACCACTGAAATTGATAGGTTTCTGCTTCTGTCTTAGCACATGTGTCAGATAATACCCGAAGGAAGGTTTCGATCTCTGTGGTAGCCTCAACTGAGAGATTTATTATTGCTGTTATCAAATATATTTTGTTTTGTTTTGTTTGATAGGGATAAATAATATTTTAATTTTAATTATATACAATTTCTTTCTTTGTATTTAGATTAACCTAATTTTTTTTAGAATAAATTAATTATGCATGCAATATTAATGAAACCTAACTTTATATATATATTTGTTGAATTTAAATCATTTAATATAATATCCAACCTAACAGAACTTTCTAGAATCAAAATATATATATTTCTTCGTGCATGAACAAGGGAAGACTTATTCTAGATAGACAGTCGATCGGCATGATAATGAACCAAAAAAAAAGAGGCATCCTTTATCATCATCGATTAAAAATCTCGAAATTAACACCAAACTACACCTCAAAGTGAGGAAAATAACATGTCAAAGCCTTAAAATTTGTTCTTTACTTGCTAATGATATTATTGTTCATATATATATATTACTTTGATTTTTAGATCTTTATGAAAAATATTTTTTGGTTTTTTAAACTAAAAACCACTTCTATCTATTTATCTAAAACTTATGTTTTTGTTCAACTAAAAAGTAAATTCTAATGAACAGAGATTTCTACACCATATATAAACACGAGAAAGTTATAAAATTTTTTAATTATAACCCACACCTCTAAAACAAATGTCAGTGTTTTATTTTTTATTTAAGTTTGATTTATTATTATTTTAATTATTTTTTTATTTTTTCCTTGATTTAATTTATTTTTTAATTTAGTCCATCATTATTTTATTTTATTAGTTTTTATATTATATTGGGTCCTTATTATTTTGATTGTTATTTATTTTTAATTTTAATTTTTTAGAATTTTGTTTATTTTTTTATATCTTCTATAGGACAATCTCATAATTCAGGTCACTAATTTCAAAAATTAGTGCTATTTAATTTTAATATTTATTTAGATATTTTTAAAAAAAAATTCAATTTCATCATTTGATATTAAGCTTTTTGATTTTTTTATAAAATTATCTCAATCATAAGTTATCTCAGGTTGACTTAGATTTTTTTTTCAATGTTTTTTTTTTAATTATATCATTTGACATTAGGTTATTAGGCCTTAAACTTTTTGATTTTTTTTTATTTTTTTGAGGTTATTATATTTAACAGGTTAATCAAATTAATATAGAGTAACTCAATTTCTTTTTAATATTTTATTTATTTATTTCTAGGTTATTTTTAAAAAATTAATATTTTTTATATCGATCTCATGCTGTGAATGGAGGGTTAATAAAATAAACCTATATTCACTTGGATTTTTTTAATTTTATTTTTTAATATTAAATTATTATACCTACTTTTACTTTTTTATTATATGGGATATCTTAAGTCATTTTAATTTTTTTAATATTAAATTATTATACCTGCTTTGTGTTAGTTTACTTTTTATTATATGAAATATCTTAAGTCATTCCTAAATTTTATCATTCGCTAAACATTTTTTTCCAATCTAATAAAGGAGAAGTTTTTTCTCACCCTTATTAGTTAGGCTTCTCTGAACATAAAATGTTGGGGTAATAGATACCCCAATGAATAACCCATGATCAAGCCTTCGGTTATGACATATAATCCAAAATCTTTAAGCATCAATTAAAGGTAAGAAACTTAGGATATGGAAAAATAATCACGGATAATCACAATCATTTACACTAAAAATATGATAAAAATAAAGTTGAAGTGTGCAGATAAAGAAAAGCAGCCAACAATGTCACATTAGCGCGCTACTAGCTGATTCCTCAGCCATCTCATTTGCTGCCACTGCGCAGGAGCAAATGATATTCAGCCACCTTCCGAGAAAACTGTATATGAGAGAGATGAGACGAGTAAAAATAAATTTGTTTATTTTTATGTTTTAAAAATATTTTAAAATGTTGATATAAAAATAATTAAAAATATTATTTTAATATATTTCTAAATAAAAAATATTTTAAATAACAATCATAATCCCTTCTAAAGAAACTCAAACAGCCCCTGGGATACTGCATGATCGTTCGTGAATTTTACTTCATTCAAATCGATCCACATATTAAAATCACAATATATTAAACATTATTATTGCGCCTAGGCCTCCAGTCAACGCAACCACCCACCCTTCTCACCGATGGATTATAACAACGGTGGACATGTAATACTGCTAATATTACGTGAGAAGTATATACAGTGTAGGAGAGTGGACACAAATAAAATAAAGAAAAATACAACGAAGAACGGGGTTAAAATTTTGAAAATAAGTAACACAAGCTGCTGGGATGCGAGCGCAACAATATGATACAAACACATTCTAAATACTCGTGTACTCAAATTAATTCAGTATGTAGTTCATGATCTCCTCTCAACATAAACCTCTGCTAAACAGCATAGATGACATAAGCCAAAGTTTAAACCGGCTTTTATTAAGTAACAGGCAATCAATTCCACGGTCTGATGCAAAACCTGATGATCTAAAAGTAATCAGAAACTGTACTACCAATACGGATGAACTATACCAAAAACTCAGTCCCTCAAAATGACCTGTTGTTGGGTTTGGACGATGAAGATGACTTGGATTTTGCAAAATCAACCAGGTCTTTGAAGAGTGCATCTTCTGGTTTTGCTTGTTTTGGAGGGGTAGACGAATTAAGAGAGAGATTTTGGGTTTGAACAGCTAAGCTGTCATAAGAAGAACCGGATCCGCTGCTTGAGTGAGAAGCACCACCTACACCACCAATATTCTGCTCAAAGAACTGCTGTCTTTGATTATACCTGGAAGGTGGTGGTGGAAGAGATCCAGTGGGCTGTGCATCCCAAGGAGCTGGAGGCAGCTGATCACCAGATTGGCTTAATGGAGCTGGTTCGTCAAACACAGGGTGTCCAGTTAGCACAGGAGAAGAGTTCACAGCACTGGAGGGAGGAGATGAGGCCGATACTGTTGGAGAATATGGTGGCGATGAGCTTACATTGGAATGCATTGGGACTTTAAAGGGTGTAGGTTTTGATATTCGAGGGGATCCTTCAGACTTGTAGACATCACCACTGAGATAATCAATCGTGCCTGTCTCCTTGTTGACTGGATTCTTTGACAAGGGAGGAGGAGGAAGAAATGGGCCGACTGGTCCTGGATGAGTCCTAACACTCACTGGTTTCTGGCCCAGTCCCTGTGAATTATCTCTTGATGACCTGTGGTGGCATGATTACACCAGCTTATTAGAATTTGATTATAACAACTTTTCCCTCCTTTCCTTTGACAGTCACTATGTTTTAAGCTCAGAAATCAGATGGTTCATTAATATGATTCATGCTCAGTAACCTCAAACATACTTCCCAACCAAAATGAGAGGGGCAAAAACATCATGAAACAACACGATAATCAGGTTTCCAAAGTTTTGTAGCAGCTGAATAAGACTAAGTAGTGGCACGTAGTAAAAAGAAAAGAAGTCCAAGGATTGGACATCCACACATGCAAATGTGTATCCCCGTGACTCTTTGTTTCACCAAAACACTCTCTTGCTGGAATGTTTAGACCATCCAATGGTGAGAACTTGCATCTTAAATTTTTCAAGGCATGTTCCATGCGTAAACCCAGTAAGAATCTTCCATCACACCACACAGAACAATGAGCATGAAATAAGAAAATACTGTAAGTGGCAGGGGAGAGGGCCACGAAAACCATTGCAAAAATCTTCAGTGCATTACCTGTGCGCCAGCTGGGTAAAATCATCTTCCGACTCATCATCCTCATGGTTAATATTAGCAAGAGGCACAACTGGAGTTTCCATTTCCCTTTCTCCCACACCAGGGATTCCTTTCACAATATCATCATGCTGACGGAGTACCCGCTGCAGGTCATCATTCAGTGCTAGTCCCTGAAATAGAAGCCCCTCATCTCTGAAAGAGCACTGTATTTGTCAGAGTTATCTGCAGCAGAAATTGGAAAAGAAACATAAAGGCCTAATTCTCACGTTGTATTATTAACAAGAAGCATGACACGCTTTTGGTAAGAACAGCACTGGTCAACAAGGTCGACAACCACTTCTTGCTTTACACCCTGCCAAAATATCCAACAATAACAAAACAGAAATATTATCCAATTGTTGCAAAAAATTGAAGTTTCTTTGAAGTTGCTATCCAGATGAGAAGTTGAAGCAGCAATATGTGCAAGTTCCACCTCAAACAGAGAGCACAGGAGGAAACTGAACAAGACAAGACTTCTAGATCTATTGTTTGATTATTTACTTTTATTTGATTGATCAGAGTTTAATTTTATTTTAAAATTTAGTTTTATCCTATTTATTTAGTTGCTAAAAGTAACTTTTGTTGGCATTGTAGTTATGCATCCTCTTAAGAATCCTCATTCCTAGGTGTTTTAGGGTTTTATAAGCGTTCTCTGTGCAGCCTGCTCCAAATTATTGTGAAAGTGATCCGTTATCCAACTCATGCCTATTAGATGATGATTACATGTTGCCACTTGTATGCATATAAAGTTAATAAAAGGATACAACCACTGGTCAATTGGAAGGAAAGGGTTCAATTTGATCAGAAATGAAGAAGGGAGTAAATTTGACAGAATGCTGAACTTGAGGGATCATAAATTACTTTTATCCTTTGGCAATTGATTATTGAGTATAGAAAGTGTATCCTTCCTATCTTGACAAGTATGGAGTTTTTCCATCCCCTTTCTTTCAATTCAAACTTCATGTACATTGGTGTGCATTAAGGTTTAATAATATCTCAATCCATGAAGCACTGACATGGTACAGAGACCCGCTCATGCTCAGAACCAGGGAAATTCAAAAACCACATAGCCTCTGAACTTAGCAACATGCTTTGCTAGAATGATGGGAGGAAATTTCCATGGGACAAAAACTATATTTTACCTCAGGGTTTTTGGGATCCAAGGCACTAAGCATTTCCATTAACACATCTGCTAGTCCACGAGCGTTTTGAATCTCATGCAAGCTGCAAAATATAAAAAATAAAATACCAAGGTAAAAAGATCTACCAGTAATTATTCATTAATCCCTACACCAGCAGGACCAACCAGTATAATGAGAGATAGAAAGCAAAAGGCAGGTGAAGAAATGCAACATTAATGAGACTTCCATTATTTACGACTTAATTGCACGATCAGAATCATCCTACCACTAAGCAGTTTTAAATAAGTTCCCTTGTGCTTATTGCCACTTGTGCCTATTGCTTATGCATAGGTCATGCAAGAGCACTTGCAATACATTCTCGCATAAAAGATTGATTATGAACTAAATTCCAACCAAGTCATAGTGTTTTCATTTAAAAATGGGGATACATTAGCAAGCTAGAAATTAAAACGTTAATTGGGAAAGAAGATAACAGCTGATGTAGTACTCAGTCAACATCATGCAAGAATCCTAATGTAATCAAATGCCTATTTATGGAACAATAAATGGAAAACCATAAGTACCTTTATTAGTAGACCTATTTAACCCTAAGCTGGGGAATGAGCTGAAGAAATGAAAGTCCAAACAGTCGAAGTATTACCTAAGGCCAGAAGCATCAGACTGCAGAGAGGCTTGAATAGCAGCATCTTCATATGCTGAAGGTGCATCAGATATAGGCTGTGTCTGGGGAGGAGTAAAGAATGGTACACTGTTCTCTGCTCGAGGTGGAAATTCAACCCCTGTAGACTGCCAGATATCCAACATTTAGCATAATGAAATAAAGCTTCATGAACACATAAAGGACGTGAAGGTTGATAATATGAATTCTGATATTAGATCGGCCACCTAAAGCTGATCAGCTTCAAAAGGAATAGAGTTTAAAATCAATGGCAACACTCACACGCTCTTGAGTTATGGAATGACGAGTAAAAAAAGGAAATTTTAGATCGTTGACACATTATGGCAATTGAGAACAGCCTTTTAACTTTCCAGTCATTAAAACCAGAAGTTACAGCCATCATTCACTAGAATGTATTGATCTGGGAAGGAAACATGAACCAAAAGGCATAAGACTCATAGGACTTCTAATTATAACAATTCTCAGTAGAACTGCTGGCTCCAAAAAAAAAAAGGGGGAAACTGAGAAGAACTTCCAAAAGGTGGAGAAATCAATTACCCTTAGTTCATTATATGCAGCATAATATTGAGGATACCTTCCTCTTGGTCCCCCGAAAGCTTCTTGCCATGCATCTATCAGAAGAAGTATCTTTTCTCGCACATTTAAATCAGGCTGCTCAATTTCACAAGAAGAAAAAATGAGATGGGAACAGGAGAAGAGAAATTCATAGCACTGGTGAGAAGGGAAAGCAGCCACCTTCTTTTTTACTATTTTAACCATATCATGTAAGATATCGCGTTCAATGATTTGCTGAAACACACTGTCACCACAATTTTTGCTAAGTGTCTCCAATGCCTGTATCATGCAACATAGCCATTCAACTCAACATCTATCAACAACCGCAATTTCAGAGAAGTGCGCCATACAAATTTAAAGGCAGTTGAGACAATATAGAGAATGTTAGAGCAAATCATGTAGCAATGTCATGATGCGTGGAGCTCACGATGTAAAATTAATTTTAAAAAAATGAGCCAAGTCTAGAAAGTTTGAAAATACTTACAAATAGAGCTAGGAGTTGGGTTTTAGGATTTTTGCTGCCTAGTCGCTTCTTGAGTATTTTCAGGGCATCCTTTGCTTGCCTGCAAGACAAATCAAATTCAGAGAGGAATCAAAATCAGCATAATTTAACAGCAAAATCAAAATGAGCATAATTTGACCTTTCGAAATGGAAAGGGATAAAAGTGAAATGAATCACATTGAAAACTTTAGATATACATGATAAAAAAAAGGGGGCAACAATACGAAGAAGAAAAAAATAGCCTATGGCATTTTCTAAAATCACAAACATGACACGGTAGTTCCAATACTAAAACAAAAATAAAAAATAAAAAACGATAAGCCCATTTCTCAAGGAATGGGAAATATGAGCAAACTTAAGGATTTAAGCTACAGCTTATCAAGAACCTGCTAAAATATGCAATCAATCAAACTATGCCTGAGATGTCACACAATCCAAACAAGTATAGAAGTTGCATTCCATCAAGCATAATGCTATCTAAACCCAATCTATCCAAAAGCTACATGCAGTCATGTTGCACAGTCCATCTGAGTTCTCATACGGGCCAGAAACATGCACAAAGCAGAAAGCATCTCAGCTAAATTTCAGTGCTCTAACAAAAGGATCTTGACAAAAGTAATACATTCATACCAGCTCTGAACAACTCCCAACACGCACACATACTCTATTCAAACAAAGTATTGAGCAACACTAACATTCCTACGTATTTCATTCGCAAAATAAGCACAGATCCGAGAGAACAGTACCTGCATGAACTCTACCAAAACAAGAATTTAGAAAAGGAAGAAACGTATACCCAGGATCCATGTTGATGATATCACATAGCTCAATGTTTACAGCCCAGTCAGGACCAATCAACATATCATTGGTAGCCCTCTCCGCACAAGCCGCAGCAGTATTAGCCATGATTATAGATAATCACTAGATGGTACTTTGATTTAAGCTCGGTTCCTTTATTACCCTACAAATCACAACAATCAACTAACTAATCAGTTGCGAAATTCAAAAACCGTACAAAAATAATATCAAGAAACATCATTCATGAAACAAGAAATTGAAGTGATACAATTGACTTGTGACATATATATAAAGCACATGATCGAATACAAAACAGCAAATTATCACAAATTGATTAGCCCAAGACTCAAATTCTCCATCAAAACCCATTAAAACTCGAAGAGAAAACAAAAATCTCATGGCAATCTCAAAACAATCATAGTGCGTCAAAATCATCAAACAAAACCTAATTTAACCCAAATGGGTCAAGGGAACAAGAACCGAGAACAGTTAAATTATATACAAGTAGATAAAAGCCCCGCATCAACCTTAAACCCCAACAAGAAAACAGTAACAATAATTAACAAGAAGCCTTGATTACCCAGATTCAAGGCAATTAAAGAGAAAACGCAAAAACCCCACTCGACAAGTAAGAAAAGAAAAATAAAGGGACAGGATGTAAGAATCAGAAGAGAAAATATAGTGGGGGTAAGGATCTTGAAGCTTCCCTGTCAAGAGAGAGACAGAGAGAGGTAACCATAAATTATAAAGAATAGAAACAATACTGGCAATTTTATTATACAATGGAAGGAGACTGGGTTAGGAGAGGGAGATAGTCTTTCTGTTTATTTGATGGGCGGTGTTTTATTATTATTATCATTATGTCATTGAGAAATAATATATTCTCTGAGAATTAATTAATAATGTTATGTTTTTATTTTTTTATTATTTAAGATGACAGGTAACCTATTTCCCAAGCATGACAGGTGTCTTCTTTGTTTTTGGGATGCCATTTTACCTTGTACAAGCTTTTGGCAGCCATATTCAATTTTTTAAAAGGAAATTAGAAACCTAAATTTAAGAAATTAAAGGGGAGACCGATCTTTTTAGACCTCTTTTCGCACATCTTGCACATGAGCAGCACCAATGGAAATTAATCTCATGAATTAAAAAAATAAATAAGAAAAAGGGAACCAAAATAGAGAAAGCATTGCTCATTATTGGGCAGTCGCTTATTAAATCATGGTGTGTCACCGCTTCGTATTTTCTTTCTGGGAAAAGAGTAATATATTTTCATTTCCAGTAACTAGCTGCGGGAGGGCTACCAGTGGTTTTGACTTTTGACTTTGCCCCCAATACCACAAGCGCGTTTAACTTGACGCTGGAACCAAGCTTGTCGTTCTTCTTGACTTTCTTTTTTATTTTTTTATGGATATTTCGGTAAGGGTTGTTTTTTTTAATATATTAAAATAATATTTTTTTATTTTCAAGGATAAAAAAATAATTTTAAACGTCATCCTTTCTCAGTTTAAGGTTTTACTGCTGGTCTGGGTCAGGCATCGCCATTCTTTCTCAGTCTAGGTTTTCCTATTCCATTTGCTATGCCTGCGTGTCAAGACTGGATAGGATTGTGGTGACCCACGTGGACAAGAAAGGCGGTGTTTACACATGCAAATTAACCGGATTTAATAATATATCACGCCCAGAAATCATGACGAGGGCGAATTCATTTTTATTCGTCTGAAAATATTTGGAAGTCAGAAAACACCATCTCACGTGTGAGCAAAGGAGAAATAGGCTGCAAGTGAGGGTTATAGGCTAACGGTAGGAGGGGCTTGTCTTTTTTCTTAGTATATGAGTTCGAACTTTATCATGCACATCTATCACCCCCGTGATGCCTTACCTATTCACTGGGCTTACAGGATTTTCAGTAAATTGTATGGATTAGTCGTGGTGTGTATAAACTGGTCCGGATACCACATATAAATTAAAAAAAAATAGGAGAAATAGGCCCTCCGTGATTTTAACGAAGACTTGTGTTTGTGCAGCGCCTACCGAGCCTTAACCTAATAATACCTTTATTATTTTTTTAATAATTTTATTTTATTTCTGTCTAAACCCTGAATCCAGAGATCCACTAAACCCAACTAATTCGACTGGGCGGAATCTTCTACTAAAAAATAAAAAACTTTTAGCAGTGATGTTATATACATAAAACTCAAACTAAAAATTTTATCTAGAGAGAAAAAATATGGAACTATTTCAACCAACCAGCGTTGTGGATGATGATTTTACCAAATTAGCCCAGACAAGCTGGGTGCCTGGGGGTTGCCTGAGCTTAGGTAAAGAAACAACATTAAAAGCATGAAGGACAACTGTCAAACATCAGCTTGACGACATATTTTTCTTCTTGGTAGGGTTCCTACCACAGACCTGTCTAAATCTTTTCGCAGGCTCATTAATCATTAAAAAAAAATCAATAAGGATAGGTGTGTATTTTTTTATTTTTTTTATTAATATAAATATTAAGTCTTATTCATATCTCAACCAACTTTCAAGTTTTAAAGTTAATAAATATGTAAGCATTTAATAATCATAAGGTTTATAAAGTTTAAATTAATAATTTTTTAAAAAACAATTAAATTTAAATAGTTAAGTCACATCTCTAATATTTTTTATTTTAAAATACAGTAACATGATTGCAGTACCATTGAAGATACAAATTTTAAAACTTGCATAAGAATTAATTTTTTTAAAAAAAATATTGTAAAATATCAATTTTATTTTTAGAAGTAGGAATTTTAAATCTTGATTTGAGAGCAATTTGTGGTATGCAAAAATCATAAGGTGATTTTCACTTAAAGATATATTAAAATAAGTTTATTTTTTATTTTTTATGTTAACATATTAAAATTTAAAAAAATATAAAATCATTTTAGTAATTTTCAATGAAACACTAAAAAATATCAAAAAGCAAAGCTATCACATTTTGAGGCATGGAAAATCGAAAGAACCTGCCCAATGGACCTTTGCAGCCCATTTAGAATGACTTATTTGCAGGAAAGAATCTAAGCCTTCAAACGGGCCTAGATCACAGACACGGGAAGAAAAACAGCCAACTCCTCGTTGTTCAACTGGGCTCCACTCATCACTTTACTGGGTTGCTCATAAACGTAACTCAGCGACTCGTCAAGGGAGCGTTTCCTGCTAGATGATTTTAACTGCCTAGCAGCTAGCCGGGAGAGTTTCTACTTTCTTAACAAGAAGTCACGGGAAGTTCCGGCCCTTCGCTACAAGACGCTTAGCCTTTGTCTGGAAAGGTGGAAAGCAGGGAGAAAGAATCAGAAGGAAAAATGGCAAAAAAACAAAGCTGACCTTCCCTGCTTGGATAGAGGAGAAAGAAAATGGCTGGAAATGTCATCATCATGACTCAGTCTCGTCCTGATGGAGCAAGGAGAGGGAAAACATGCTAAGGATGTGCCCCATAATTTTACACTCGACTGAAAAAAACAAGCTTTGATCTCGTGAAAAGATGAAGGATCATGGTGGTAATGTAGTATTTTCTTTCGTTCACAAATTCCCACTCATTTGTACAAGGGAATTCTTTTCCTCAAAATTTATATTTGCTTTCGTTTCTTCCAGGCACTAAGCACAAGAACAGACAAAAATAAATGAACGTCAGGGAGGAAACCAATCTTCACTTTTTTAATGGGCTTCCCGTGTATGTTGTTTTTTCTTTTCTTCTCCTTTTTCAAGCGGCCATAAAAAAAGTCAGGTTTTTGTTTCCTTGGAAAACTTTCCTAATTTATTTTCAAAACATTGTAAAAAAAATTATGGATCTTAACTTTTATTTTATTTTTAGCTTGGTCATAGAAAAACACATTCATTGAACTTCTTCAAAGAAAACAAACTTGAAAAAATTATGGCCTTGGTGTAATCATGACAGTTGCTTGCCAAAGCAGTGTTGTTAAGCATTCAGATTCAACAAGTTATCCAAGCTGAAGCACTCCCAGTATCAAAAAATATGTTTCATTACATACACTCAGGTATGGTTTGCAAGTCGGGATAGAACTCGAAGAACAGGGAGATTAAGAAAAATCGTGGCAGATTCTTCAAGCATCAGCGAAAGGATATGCATTATTCTACAAAGGAAATCTTGGCTGCCATTAATAACGTTTATATCAACATCAGAAGGAAAAGGGATGCCGAAAGCATTTCATGCAAACACATTCTGACCCATGCAAGATTATATCATTCATACTGCTGCTTTGCCTTCCTTGGAGAAAATGAAAGGCCAGCAACCACCTCTTCCGTTCCTGCAATGCAAACAGGAACCCCAAGTTAAATTCTTAGGCTTGAATATTCCCCTTGTGATTTACAACAATTATCTACTCTCTCTATCTATCAACAGCTGCAAATCTCTCCACAATCTTAAATTCCTACTGCTTGATGAGTTAAAGGGTTTGGATAGAATAGCAAGTCACATAGAAAAATCTAGTGCACTTCATTTTTTCTATCAGTCACTATCATGTTTTCCTTAGCAAAGACTTCTGACCAGCGTGCTATTACTTATTAGTTAGATGACAAAAAGAGAATCGTAAACAAAATTTAATTGTATAGCGCACCTGCTGGTTTCATAATATCAAGGGGATTGCTTTGTTTATTAAGACAAGGATTCTACACAGTATTCTGTTCTTAGCATGATTCCCCTGTTTCGTACTATATTTCATGTCAGAGCAGTTCCATTGAATTTCTCCAAGTATCCTACTGGATCTCAAAAAAAGATTTAACATTTGATCTTGGATTTTAGTAGAAAAATTAAAGGAAGGTGGAATTGGAAATATCAGATCCAGCTTAGTTGAGATAGGCCTTTTGCCTACCAAAAACTTCATCTTTAGAAAGTTATGGACCTCTATCACTTGCAACAAGATCGTTAAAACACTAGCAATTGAAAAAAAAAAATACAATATCCATAGAATATATACCTGCTGCTGTTCTTTCTGCTACTGCCGCTGCTGCTGCTGCCGCTGCTTTTTGAGCTTCCACTATTACTGGTGGTCAATCCAGCACCATTCTCACTGTCCTTAGATTGCCGGAATTTATTCTTCCACCACTCTTCATCGACAGTTTTTTCAGATCCATTATCAAATAGAAAAGGCCTTGGAGAAACCCTTCCATCCTTTGAACTGTTATTGATGGTCTGAGGACTAATGATATTTTTTTTCTTCTTTCTTGAACCAAAAGAAAATGGAAACACCATCTTCAGAAGAAACCCTTCATTGTTTATGCTTCCACTTCTATTCAATTGCACTTTCTTTACAATCTTTTTCTTCTTCTCTTTCCCCCTTCTTAACATATCTTCACTGAGACTTTCTTCTTTAACATCATCGACAACCATTGGCTGCTCCACAAGATCTCTTAAAGATAGCTCATAACATCCCTCAGGCATTCTACTTACCATCTCCGAGAGCTCCTTTTGGCCCCTAGCAACAGCTTGAGCTCTTGATGAAGGAGAAAGACTCCGGTAATGATTTCTGCGATGCTGGGGGCTTCTAGGTGGACTCGTCCTCCACAAGGGAGGTGAACAAACCCCAGAGCCCTCACCCTGTACATCCCTCCTTTGAGCTCCAAGCATCCCCATATCATTCCAACCATGGTGATTGTAATATTTCTCCGCTGTTTTTCTCGTCAGGACACCATAACTCAGGACACCGTGATAATTACAGCTGTCCCTTGAATGGACTTGCAGGTTATCTGGGAATTTTGTGCGAGGGTCTAGCATTATTTGTTGCTGTTGTCGTGGTTAGGGAGATGAGTGGGAGAGAAGAGAGGAAAGGGTGTGATTGTGGTTCCGTTTGAATTGTATGCTCGAGGGTGCGGGAATAATATCATCACCGAACCTCGATGGTCAAGGTCATTTCCTTTGCAACCAAGTTTTAATTAATAAAGAGGGTGATGCTATCCGCTTACGGCTTCACCCTCACTAAAGTCAAGGTTTCTGGATGACGGGGGTGTTGGTAGGGTCCACTTTCTCATTATTGTCTTTTGAGGACCTTCGCTTTGGTTTTTGTTTTCTTTTGATGATGGAGGGAGGGATAGGCCATCTAACGTAGCCTTTGTTTCCACATGATTTGACCTTTTCATTGCATTATTTGTCCTGCAATCTTCGGGTTTTAAAATTATTTTCTTATAGATATTAATTTTTATTTTTATTTTTATTTTATTACTTGAAAATGTTTTTTTTATATTTCTAGATATTTCTAATATGTAAATATTAAAAATAATTTTTAAAAAATAAAAAAATCAATTTAATATATTTTTAAACTAAAAACACCTTAAAGAAACAACCAGATAGAGCTTTCAAATACAAAGAAAGTGAGACGGCGAGAAGGATCATCTTTTGGGCCTCTATTGTCCGTTTCATTATTTTTTAAAAAATAAAAATGTATTATTTAGATACATTTAAAAAAACTTTTAAAATATATTTATGATAATCCGAAACCTGCCCTTGATATTATAGATGATGTGCTGTTAATTATGCCATTAAAATAACTTTATGAAAGTAAACAAACTGTAAAAAGGGAACATAGAAGGACAACAGCCAAAAGCAGAGACGCTCCATTTTGCAAGGGTAATGTCTGAGCGGGGCTCTACCGTTGGCAAGCATTTTCTCTTATTCAATACCTCGGTATCTTTAATGTTCACTTTCAAATCTACGCTCGTTCTCCTATGTTTGTATATATCGCCTTCTTTCAGGTATTTCTGTAAAGTCTTGACTTGACCCTTCCTTTTTGTTTTCTGAGGTGATTTCTTTAATATATTCAATTTGCTGGAAACATTAGGGTTTCATTTTGAATTAATTCCCGATTTTGCCATTCCGCGAGGGATCACCTGCACTCCTGGAAAAATACGTTGGATGCGTTTGCAGATGATTTGAGCGCCGTCCTATCATTTATAACGGATAAAAATTATTTTTTAAAATATTTTTTATTTTTTATATTAATGCATCAAGATAATAATAAAATAATAATAATAATTTAAAGTTTTCAAAAACATTTGCGGTTATAAACACCTCTCTTCGAGGGACGAGGTTTATTGTTTGTGTCCGCATCTTCCAAATTAAAATGACGAATGAATGCATTAAAAGTGTCGGCATTTGTTCAGTTTTGGAGTTCCAACATGGTATATTTGGGTTAGTCAAGGCCAGGGCTAGATCAATCGCAACGCTGGAATGCAGGTGAGGTTAACTTCTTCTTTTATAAAAGGAAAAATAAATATCAAAGTGTGTGTTTTTAGTGTATTTTTTAATAAAAAATAAATTACAAACTTAAAATATAATATAATGTATGATAAATAATATTTTTTTTTAAATATTAATATGAATATATTAAGAGATATGTTTTTAAATACCAGCACAATAATATACTAGAGCCATTAATCAGCTAAATATGTCATTTGAAATATAAAATTACAGTAACTTTATAGAAAATAAGTTATGAATATTAATTTCTATAAAAAATATACTGATTATAAAAATGAAAAATAAGTGAACAGTGAAAAGGGTGTTTTTATGATAGAAATAATTTATTTTAAAATAATTTCAATTCTTGTGAGTTTATATTTTAACTTCTTTGAGTTTGCATTAAAAAAAAAACAAGTGAAATGGTCATGACTACATAAAGCAACTAGACGAATGTGTCAATAAAAAGACAGAATTTTGAATAATAAATATATTTTTTGCTCTGAAATTTAAATTTATTTTAATGTAATAAGTTGCGAGAATGATCCAACAGCTGCGGGTACACAGAGAAAAAAAGAACAATTATAATCTATTAATGGAGCCATGGCCGGGTGCCTTTTCAGATTATCTTTCCAAGCTTTTGTGTATCGAACTAATTTATAAAATATAGCTGTGATACTTGGCTGAAGATTTGACCCGAAAAGAATTTTTATCGCATTATCATGCATCATGTTAAGTTATAAATTATTAAATTAATTATTTTTTATTAAAACATTTTTATTTAAAAAATCACTAGTATTTACACTGTTATTTGACCGGAATATTTAGAGTATGTTTGAAAATATAATTATAATTATTTTTTAAAGTGATTATAATTTTAAAAAATATGATAATAAAAATTTTTATTTTTAAAGAATTATTTTTAAAATTAACATATTAAAATAATTAAAAAATAAAAAACATACTAATTTAAAATAAATAAAATTTATTTTTTTTGAAATATATTTTTAAAATTCAGTGTCTAACAGGCTAGCCGAGTTTAATTATATCAACATGTTTTTTAATTTAAATTGAAATTCAGTAAACTCAAACATGAATTTTCGCGAAGCTTGACCAGGATAAATAACCATTTACACATTCAACGTAAAAATCTGCGTTCACATTAGAATTCTGTAGTTGGAGTTCCCACGCAGCTTCATCGTACCAGTCACGAGATAAATCAAAGACGAGATATTTTTTTTACTGTGATAATAGTTATTTTTAAAAATTATAAAAAATAATTTAAAAATAAATAAATTTTGCCCACCCCGTTTAGAACGGAATTACTAACGGGGGCCGAGACCCAAAGGCGAATGAGCTCAGTGGCCCTTGCCAGCTCGACGCCTTTCTGTTTTGTTTTATTGCAGGCTTTTACAAAAATTGATAAGATATGAAATGACATGACAAAAGTAGAAGCGATCGTGGCTTCCTTTCTCTGTGTGTTTCCCCTTTTTTACTGCTTTTTTAATTCGTCTTCTTCCTCCATGCCTTTCTCTTCACCCAAGCTTAAATGGAGCCTAATCGATTACTCTGCTGGAACGCGCAAATCCGTCGTTTCTCAGGGCTTCTGTACATAAATGGCCATACCTACCCCGCCCACCGACTCGATTTCTTGCCAGCGCAAAACAAAAAAACAATATCATGCGATGTTCATGATTTAAAAGAAGTTTAAAAAATTTAAAAATTTATTAATTAAAAGAGAAAGAGATCATAGTTGTTGTCAAAGTATTGGCCCGCAAAACAAATAAAAATAAAATACCATCAATCAAGGGTTCCATGTTTACAGTTTACTCACGTGTAATTAATTTAATTTAATTAATAAATCTTGCAAGGAAAAATTAGAATAATAATAATAACAGCATTAGAAAAAAAACTAAAGATTTAATGAAATTATAAAAAAAATCATAAACCATATAAAAGAATTAAAAAAAACCATTTAAACTAGAAATAATAAAAATCAAATTTGACTGATGAAAAAATTGATGGGGTGAAATTATGAAGAATTCCTAATTTAATAAATTACTCGGAATTAAAAATTATAATAAATAAAATTTTAAATGATAAAATTTAAAAAAAAAACACCAAACAAATATTAAAAATATTAAATAACAAAATAAAAAAAAACTCTGGAAAAATAATGTCTTCTCGGCGTGAATAAATTGATTTAGCCACAGTAGTCTCTTCCCCACACTCCTAGGCGTTTTGTTCATGCTAATTAATAATTCTGAAAGTTTATTTCCCACGCTATTTCAAACAATGTGAAAATTATTGATTTAATTTTTTATTTATCTCGAGTTATTACATGAAAATTGTTTTGACATGAATTTATTTATTGACTAAGCAAGTCAAAAGAGAAAAGAAAGGAAGAAAAAAATATATCAAATTAATTATAATCAAAATATTAAACTTACAATCCAAGCTATGAATTTTATTGGGTTGAATTTATTTTTTATATAATAAAAAATATTTATCATTAATTTAATTTTAAATAATAAAATAAAATTAAAATCCATCATTAAATGGTAGAATTAGAAATAAACTTAAAAACAATAAAAATACACGAAGGGCCTGTGACAACAAGATTGCACTTCAATCAGCTGAACCACAGCACAAAATTATTAAAAAATATATATCAATCTTATTTACCACCCAAAAGAACAATTAAACCGACACCAGTTTTTACAGCTGTCTTGATAATCCGCCAACGCTTCAGCCATTCCTTCTCGGTTGTCATTCTTTCTTGCATGGAAGAGGCCACCGGGCTGGCATACCCTTTCGGTGTCTTGGAAGAGGTTCTTGGCATACCCTTTCGGTATAACGGCAGAGCCTTTTCCATATCTGTGTGTTAATTGTTAAATTTAAGTTCTCGTATTGTCTTCAAACCTCGGGAGTTCATCGGTTGTTTGCTCTCTTTTTTTTAGTTTTAAAAATATTTTTATTTGTTTTAAATTAATATTTTTCAGTGTGTTTGAGATTATTTTTGACATGCTGTTGAAAATATTAAAAAAAATAAAAAATAATATTTTAATATATTTTTAAATAAAAATATATTAAAAAACAATAATTTTCACACTTTCAAATACCCTTTAACGATTACAATGACAATATGAGACTTCATTTACACTTTTGTTTTTATTAATTGCCAAGTCAGACCACGTGATTTATAACCGATTTCGAACTGTTAGCGTCAAACAGGTATTTTAATCAATTCAAATCAAGAGAGTGCTTCGTCCTGCCTTTGAAAAGTATTTTTAAAAAAAAATATTTTTTTTTATTTTAAATTAATATATTTTTAAATTATTTCGATGTTCTGAAATTAAAAATAATTTTTTTAAAAATAAAAAAATATTATTAACATATTTTTTTTAAATAAAAAAATAATAATATCACACTTCCAAACACTATTTATTTTACTCCCTTTACCGTCTCAACAAGACAATAACACCATGATATTATATTGTAATAATAATTATATTTTAAAGTAATATTTTGGTAATATATTAAAATAATATTTTTTCAAATTTTATTTTTAATATTAGTATATAAAAATAATTTTAAAAGTAAAAATATTAACTTTTATAAAAATAATTTCTAACAGCAAAAACAAACTTGATCTAAATAATTGTACAACAAAATCCTTCCCTCCCTCCCTCCCTCTATATATATAATAATTAAATTAAAAACCACCTGATTTTTCAATCAAGCCCATAATAAAAATGCATAAAATACTATCCCAACCATATCTTTTTATGTTAAAATTGAATAAAAAAAGGAAATTCGAAATTTCATTCTCAACTGGAGGAACGCGGAGGCCACCACCGAGCAAACTCCCAGGCACAATCCTTCTAGGATTTAATCGGTGGTGGGTTTGGGGTTTCACGGAGAGAGATTCACGTGGCAATTTGTGAGTCGAATTATTGGCTCTAGGGGAGGAGGGTTCTTGTTCTTGGAGAGTACAAGAGCATTATAAAATGCAACGGACACCACTGATGACTATCGAAAGCACTGCTAGTTTGCCTTTTCCTCTTCTTTCTTTGTATAAAACAAAAGATCAACCTATCAAATATCATAACGTCAATCGCAACTTATAACTCAATGTCCAGCACCATCCCCGGTTTAATATATTTTAATGATGGTGTTTTTGTTTGATTCTTTTTTCTTTCTCCTTTTCTTTCTTTGTTTTTCTTCTCAGATCAACAGGTTATGGCAACAGCGGAGGAGCGAAAAACACAGAGAAGATCCGGAAAGAACGAGCAAATGGAGAGGTCACCTCAGTGATTGTTAATATTATATACTTTAATTGAACCGACACCTGTGTGGTGTTTTATGTACATATCGCTGCATTTGTGTGCGGACGGCTCGATTCGGCTGGTGAAATGATAAACCTGAGCCCACCAACAACCAGGTTAGTCAAGAGGCTAAAAAACCATTCACAGGCCCAACACATTTGGGGGTACGGACTAGCCCTGCTGAGCCGCTCCACTCATGGAGTTGTGAGTTGATCTAACTAACAAAAATCACCCACAAGGAATTCCGGCCGTTCTTCATGTTAGAGTTTTATATCTCAGAAATTTTTTTATTTGAAAATAAATAAAAATAATAATTTATTATTTTTTAGAATTAATTTTAAATATTAGAATGTTAAAATAATTAAAAAAATAAAAATTTATAAAATAAGATTTATACTGGAGAAACAAACAGTTACTAGGTAACCAACAGATGGTAGCCTGACTCTCTCAAAGCCCTGACAGCAATAACTTCAATTACTTTTTAAGTTATCAAGAGTCTTTGGATGATCTCATTCATATTCCGTTTAATGTTAACCTCACTTCATAACATGTTTTTATTGCTTACATAGAATACGATACCTTCATTATTATTATTATTACTATATTTTTCACAAATAATAACATTAAAGGTTGATATTACATTTATATCTGTGAATAATCAAAATAATTTTTTTAGTTACAATATTCAATTTTTTTACGGGCCCACTGCCGTTGGAGCCTACGGCATCCAGATCCATTATCTTTGCGTCTCATTGCCGTGCCAGGGTCTTGACAGAAGTTCTTTTCTACTCTTTCCCCCCCCTCCCTCTGTTCTGCTAGTCTTGCCCACACATTCACTAACATGCGACTCATAAAAATTCACCATCTTATACTTGATATTTTATTATTTTTTTTTAAAATGTAATTTTTTAATTTAAATTAATATATTTTTAATATTTTTAAATTATTTGATATAAAATTTAAAAAAATAAAAAATATTATTAATATATAATTTTTAATAAAAAATATTTTAGAAAACAACAACCACCGCAACTCCCAACACACTTTAAGTAGTGTGTGGTGTGGTTGTTATTATTTTTTAAATAATTTTTTATGTTAAAATATATGTTAATAATTTTTTAATTTATAAAAATTATTTTTGATATTAATATATTAAAATAATTTAAAAAAATTAAAAAATTTTAATCTTTTTAAAAAATATTTTTTAAACGGAAACAAACAGGGAAGTTTCTGCCCTCGAGTCATGATACCTGTACTGCACCTACAATTTCTCACTCTCAGTCGCGTTCATCGCTTCTCCTGTCAAACCCGATGGCTGGACCGGTTGGGGCATCAACCTTAATGGCACCGGCATGGCTGGGGCCCAAGTCATTTTAGCTTTGAAATCCAGCAAAGGCGCACCTGAGGTAAAAACAAACAACATCATATCATACGGTGGCATCAGGGAGGAGAGACTGTCTTTTGATGTCTGGGACTTGAGTGCTGAGACCAGTGCAACAGGTGGTGAATTTACCATCTATGCATCGGTTAAGTTGCCTGAAAAGGTTTAGTCTTTTAATCATATTTGGCAAGCGGGTGCTGCTGTGAATAATGGGAAGCCTGTCAAGCATGAATTGGCAGCAGAAAACAAGGATGCTAAAGCAACTTTGGAGTTGACTACTGCTCAGAAAACTGGTAAGACTGCCACCATCACCACCCTAGCTGGTGGCACTTAAACAGACAATGGTACTATTAGTTCTTCAAATACCACCGCTACTGGTGGCAATAGTGGGAGTTACAGGATTGAGGAGATGAATGTGGGCTTCTGTTTAGCTGTGTTTGTTCCAACCTAAAAATTAAGAGCTCCTTTCATTACCTGCTGAACGGAAAGAGGACCACCGAGAAAGAGCAAGTGAAACTGGTGCAAAGGAAACTTATTCTTCCTATGTACACAAAGAACTAATGTTTCATTTTATGTTAAAAAACTTTTGATATGATCTATAGTGGAGCGCAGATGAAAGAACTAATGACGTTCTAAGCAGGTTATTAGTTTAAAATAAGTAAGTAAATTCCGAATTGTGAGCTAGCTGTCACCCCACCAGTCGTAGGAGATGTAAGGATTGATACATAAACTAACTTTTTATTCGATTGATAATCATATAAAGCGGAAGAAATTTTAGCCATTTGCATCAAGCTCAAACTTCCTTCTTGCATGCGTGCTCCTCCGGAAGCACACACTAGAATAAGAGGTTTCGAACAGGTTAACAAACCCCGATGGAAACATCCTCCCAACCGGCATATGGCTACCGGTTCAGGGTAGTTATTAAGCCTTCATATTTGCCGCCGCAAATAAATCTTGCCATATGCCTAAAAAACCTTATCCTGCATCCTCTTCAACTGTAAAATGCAAAATAAAAGGCCATACAAAATCCCGTTCTCCTTCATTCTTAACAAAATAAGGTTACTGTTATTATATACCAAAACCGAAAAATCATTCTCTATCAATAACCACGGATCTAGATCTCCAAAATTTGGCTCGCTTTCTCCAATCCCTTGACACCCCTCACTCAATACACCAAGGACAGCAACTCCATATTCTCTTCTTCAAAAAGGGTCTCATACAATCTACTCTTTCACTAGCAAACCGCCTTCTGCAAATGTACACTGGATGTTGCAGCATGACCGATGCACACAAACTGGTCGACGAAATGGTCAACCTAAGCTTAGTCCAATTCTTCCCCTGGGTGAACTATCTTTAGCTTTCGAGAAGACAGTGAAAGCAGAAGACTAAGGCACGACGTGGAAGCTTTCAAAGAGAAAATTTCCTACCAAAACGGGCTGTTACTTTTTTATTCTTTTCCTTCCGATGAGTGGCGCTTCTATTCTCAGCTCTCTTCTCTCCAACAAAACCCTCAACCTCCAAACCCGACCTGCAAATGTCAAAGCCTTAACCAGACAAATCCTCTCTCACCTCGAAGCCAATCGCCTTAAACAAGCCGTTTCTATTCTCTTTGCCTCTCCTGATTGCTTCGCTTATTCCCTTTATGCCCATCTCTTCCAGGTTTGCTCGTCCAGTTTTGCTATCGTCGAGGCTCGAAAGGTTGAATCGCAGTTACTTGGTGCCTGTCCAACGCCTCCAACCTTCCTTTTAAATAGAGCCATAGATACTTATGGAAAATGCCGGTGTTTGGAGGATGCAAAGGAATTGTTTGATGAGATGCCTCAGAGAGATGGCGGATCTTGGAATACGATGATTAGGGCTTGCTTGCAATGTGTGCGCCCGGAAAAAGCGTTGAGTTATTTTGGGGATATGCATAAACAGGGGGTTTATGCAAATGAGGTTACCTTTTCTAGTGCTCTGAGAGCATGCGGTGATGTTCTGGAACCTTGTCTTTCGAGGCAGATTCATGGGCTTATTGTGAAATATGGGTTTTGTGGGAATGTCATTGTTGGGAGTTCGCTTGTTGATGTGTATGGTAAGTGTGGAGCTATGAGTGAATCAAGGAGGATTTTTGATGAGATTGAGAATCCTAATAATGTTACTTGGAACATTATTGTTAGGCGGTATCTTGAGGTAGGTGATGAGAATGAGGCAGTGGTCATGTTTTTTAAGATGTTTCGTGCCAAACTTAGACCATTGAGTCATACCTTCTCTAATGCCCTTGTTGCATGTTCAGATATGCGCGCAGTCAAGGAGGGAATACAGATCCATGGAGTTGCAACTAAGATTAACTTCGAGGAGGAAGAGGTAGTTTTGAGCTCACTTATTGATATGTACGTAAAGTGTGGTGAAATAGAAAGTGCTCGTAGGGTTTTTGACCTGCCTGGTTCGAGAGATTTAATCTCTTGGACTTCTATGGTGTCAGCTTATGCAATGAGTGGCAGAATGAGAGAGGCAAGGGAGCTTTTCGATGAGATGCCTGAACGGAACATGGTCTCATATAATGCATTATTGGCAGGGTACATCCGTTCCCTCCAATGGGAAGAGGCCTTAGATTTTGTTTGTCTGATGTGCAGGACAACTGAAAACATTGATCACATCACTTTTCAATTGATGCTTAATGTATGTTCTGGCCTATCAGATGTTGACATGGGGAAGCAGGTACACGGCTTCATTTATCGTCATGGATGGTTATCCAACACTGTTATTGGAAATGCCCTTCTTGACATGTACTGCAAATGTGGAAACTTGAGAAGTGCTGGAGTTTGGTTTCATCAAATGAGACAGTCACGAGACAGCGTTTCTTGGAATGTTTTGTTGACCAGCTATGCTCGTCGTCAAATGAGTGAACAAGCTATGTCGATTTTCCGGGAGATGCAATGGGAGACAAAACCGCATAAATTTATCTTTGCTACTCTTTTGGCAGCTTGTGCAAATACTTTTGCACTTGAACAGGGGAAACAAATTCATGGGTTCATGATCAGAAATGGTTATGACATAGACACTGTGACGGCAGGAGCGTTGCTTGACATGTACTCTAAATGCCGGTGCCTTGAATATGCTCTCATTGTTTTCAGAGAAGCTGATAAACGGGACTTGGTTCTTTGGAACTCCATGATTTTGGGTTGTTGTCACCTTGGAAGGGGTAAATTGGCACTTCGATTATTTGGATTTATGGAGGAGGAAGGAACCAAGCCAGATAATGTCACCTTTCAAGGTATCTTGCTTGCTTGTGTATGCGAGGGTCATGTTGATTTGGCTAGGCAGTATTTTAATTCAATGAGCAGTAAATACTGTATCATACCAAGGCTGGAGCACTATGAGTGTATTATTGAACTCTTAAGTCGATATGGGTGCATGAAGGAGCTTGAGAATTTTATTAAGGATATGCCTTTTGATCCCACTGTTCCCATGTTGACAAGAGTAGTGGATGCATGTAAAGAGCATCAGTGTTGGAGATTGGGAGAATGGGCTGCTAAACGACTCGATGAATTGAGTCCTTCAGTTCCTTTGCCCTTTGAAATTGCGGACAGAACCAAATTCAGCCTGTTGTGATTGCTAAGGTACATATTGAAGGAGCCACGGTCCGTATCTGCCCATCCAGGTCGGCAAAAATCTGCATTTGTAAGTCGTGAAGTCGTAACTGGATGAAGCAAAAATATTAGCATTAGACTTCAGGTTAAGAATTCATCCAGATGTTCATGCCTCACGGTGAGACACCAAGCTTACGCGGGCTCTCAAAAAGCATCAACGGGTGCGTTACGTTATCATCTGAAGTGATTTGAAGGAGCTCATACAGCGGGGGCTTAATGTTTCCACGGTTAGATGATTCGGGTATTTGATGATATTATAGGCTTGTCAGGTGGTGATTGGATTGGCCTCTGTACGCTGTAAGTGGACTCGGTTAGATAGCAAAACCTGATGATCGGTACACCGCCAAAGCTGAGCTGAATAACGGGGAAATTCCGCGCGTGGGAACCATGCTGCCATTCACTCTGCAAAAAATTCATTTCTCTGATTTTTTTCCTGTTACATGCTTTTTATCGCTCCCCGATCGTGTTTTAAGAACACCTTATTCTAGGAAATAAGTTGCACTCTTATTTTGAGAATACTAAGGTTTTTAAAGTACATTAAAAAAACTGTCAAATATGATGATGCCAGCGCAGCACCCCCGTGAAGCCTGTCAGCATAAATTTAAATTTAAACTTGGCAAGCCAGTCCAGTGTCGGATCCATTTTAGAAAGTCTCGTATGCGGGCCCTATTTTTCAAAATTTAATTTGGGGCATTATTTAAAAAACAAATAAAAATTGCAAACAACCGTCGTCTCGTTTCCATTAAATTCTGACTACTACACTAGGTAAAGAAAAAATTATGTTTTATTAAGTTAAAAATTTATTTTTAATCTATTTTATACTCAATATTAAAAATAAAAAGTCTAAATATTTTGGTAAATTCATAAATAACTTAAAAAATATATAAAAATATAAAATCAACCGAAATAATTTTTTTAGATAATTTCAAGGTAAAAAACCATTTACTCTACTCAACAAATAAAATTTATTGATACTAAAATCAATTATTTTAATAATTAAAATTAATATCAATACTGGTTTTATTTTTTTTATCATTAAAATTTTACAATCATCTTTCTCTTCTCTCAAACCAAACCAAGAATAAAAATAATTTTTTTTATCAAAATTAATTTTTTAAAATTTAAAAAAATCTAAATTATATAAATTATATTATTTTTAAAGATAAAGGACCTCAATATATTCTTCACCAGAAATATAAAACACCACCTATTTTTTATGATATTTTTATTTCAGCCCTTTTTGTTTTAATTTTACCATTGCTTAAGAAATAAAAAATATTAACTTTCAATTAAAATTAAATTGTTTAAAATAAATTTTTGAGAATAAAAATAAATTGATAAAAAAAAAATTGTGAATCCACAATAATTCATGAGTACGTAAACAATGTTAATCTACAATAATAACGTCACACCTTTTGGTATTTTCTATAATGTAGTAGTATATTATAGTATTCAACAAGTAATTATCAACATTCCAATGGCACGAGAGAGAGAGAGATTAGCTACACCTACATGTTTCATTTCATGTTAAAAAACTTTTGGTTTGATCTAAGAACTAATGACGTTCTAAGCAGGTTATTTGTTTAAAATAAATAAATAAATCCCGAATTGTGAGCTTTCAAACAGATTAACAACCCCCGATGGAAACATCCTCTCAACCGGCATATGGCTACCGGTTCAGGGTAGTTATGTTAGGTCTTCTTATTTGCCGCCGCAAATCAATCTTACCAGATGCCTGAAAAACCTTATTCTGCATCATCTTCAACTGTAAAATGCAACATAAAAAACCATACAAAATCCCGTTCTCCTTCATTCTTAACAATATAAGATTACTGTTTTTATATACCAAAACCGAAAAATCATTCTCTATCAATAACCATGGATCTAGATCTCCAAAATTTGGCTCGCTTTCTCCAATCCCTCAACACCCCTCATTCAATACTCCAAGGAAGGAAGCTCCATATTCTCTTCTTCAAAAAGGGTCTTATACAATCTACTCTTTCACTGGCAAACCGCCTTCTGCAAATGTACACTAGATGTGGCAGCATGACCGACGCACACAAACTGTTCGACGAAATGCCTCACAGAAACTGTTTTTCATGGAATACCATGATAGAGGGCTACATGAAGTCCGGGGATAAAGAAAGATCAATTCAGTTGTTTAATATGATGTCAAATAAGAATGATTATTCATGGAACGTGGTCTTTTCAGGTTTTGCAAAAGCTGGTGAAATGGAAATTGCTCGGAGGTTATTCAACGAGATGCCTAACAGAAATGGGGTTGTATGGAATTCGATGATCCACAGTTATGCTCGAAAGGGGTCACCAAGAGAAGCTGTTAGGCTATTCAAGGAATTGAATTTGGACCCTTTGGATAAATCATGTTGTGATACGTTTGTGTTGGCTACAGTTATTGGGGCCTGCACTGATTTGGGTGAAATTCAATGTGGCAAGCAAATACATGCCCGGATTTTGATTGATAATATGGAACTTGATTCGGTGTTAACTAGCTCGTTAATTAATTTGTATGGAAAGTGTGGTGATTTGGATAGTGCAAATTGTGTTTTGAATATGATGGAGGAGCCAGATGACTTTTCCTTATCAGCATTGATCACAGGTTATGCGAATCATGGTAGAATGAATGATGCTCGAAGAGCATTTTATAGGAAAAGTAATTCGTGTGTTGTGGTATGGAATTCATTGATTTCGGGATATGTTACCAATAATGAGGAAATTGAAGCATTTTTACTCTTCAATGACATGCAGAAAAAGGGACTCAAAATAGACTTCTCTACACTTGCAACCATTTTGAGTGCCTGCAGCAGCTTATGCAATTCTCAACATGGCAAACAAATGCATGCTTATGCTTGTAAAGTTGGATTGCTTTGTGACAATGTTGTTGCTTGTGCTTTCATTGACGCATACTCCAAGTGTGGAAGCCTGAATGATGCTTGTAAATTATTTAGTGAGCTCAAAACCTATGACACGATTTTGCTCAACTCCATGATCACAGTGTATAGCAATTCTGGTAAAATCGAAGATGCTAAACAGATCTTCAATACAATGCCTAGTAAAAGCTTGATATCCTGGAATTCAATGATAGTGGGTCTTAGTCAAAACGGCTGTCCAGTTGAGGCATTGGATCTTTTTTGCACGATGAATAAACTGGATTTGAGGATGAACAGGTTTAACCTTGCTAGTGTGATCAGTGCTTGTGCTAGTATCTCTTCACTTGAATTTGGTGAACAGATTTTTGCTAGAGCAACTGTTGTTGGCCTTGATTCTGATGAGATCATCTCTACTTCCCTAGTTGATTTTTATTGCAAGTGTGGATTTATTGAATTAGGAAGAAAACTATTTGACACAATGATGAAATCTGATGAGATTTCATGGAATTCAATGCTGATGGGGTATGCTACAAATGGTCATGGATTGGAAGCGCTAACATTATTTAATGAAATGAGGCATGCTGGTGTCAGGCCAACTGAAATTACATTTACAGGGGTTCTATCTGCCTGTGATCATTGTGGACTGGTTGAAGAGGGATGGAGATGGTTTAATATAATGCAATATGACTATCATATTAATCCAGGGATTGAGCACTATTCTTGCATGGTCGATCTTTTTGCTCGTGCTGGTTGCTTGGAAGAAGCAATGAATTTAATAAAACGTATGCCTTTTGAGGTAGATGCTAGCATGTGGTCATCAGTTCTGAGAGGTTGTATGGCTCATGGAGAAAAGGATCTTGGAGAAAGGGTGGCACAGCAGATCATTGAGCGCGATCCTGAGAACTCTGGTGCTTATGTGCAGCTATCTAGCATATTTGCCACTTCTGGAGACTGGGAAGGCTCAGCACTGGTTAGAAAGGTAATGCAGGAGAGGCAAGTACAAAAATATCCCGGTTACAGTTGGGCTAATTGCTGAATACATTATTCAGATGGTGGTACATAATCATAGGACTTTCATCATCATGAGGTGAAACAACCTATCTTTTTTTGCATGATCAACCACACTGATTTGGTGGTTTCTTTCTTTACTCGTTCTGACAACTCACTGAATATTATAAAATTTAGGGAAATTTTGTCGTTGTGGAGATGGCATGGTTTCACAATTACTACACATCAAGATTCTTCATTTGTATTGACAGGAGCATTGTTCATAAATCAGGTTTATCTATTGATGCTACAGTCTCTAAGTTTATTCAGAGTGGCGAATGGATTTGTCCTAGTGCAAGGACTGCTGAAATTGTTGAAGTGCAGAGTGCTACTTGTGTATTGTTCTCCCTAAAGCTGAACAGGAAGGTGAAGTTACTTGGAGGCCCTCTGCTAAAGGCATTTTCTCATCAAGAAGTGCTTGGTATCGTGTCAGGCTGAAAGAAGCAAGAGTTGATTGGCATAAGCTCATACAAGGGCATGTGCCAAGATTTAGTTTCATAACTTAGCTTGCAGTTCCTAAAAAACAGCCTACCTAGTGTAAGCAAGTTAGGATGGGGAGAGCTGTGAACACAGATTGTCTCCTGTGTTTTGGTATCGCTTTTGATGACTGAGATCAATCTTTTTTGATTGCGCCTTCTCTTGGACAATTTCGAAGTCTATTCTGCAGTTATGCTTCATCAATCAGAATGCTCATGACTGGAGTAGTGAGTTTCAATAGGCTAGAGCAAATGTGCAGAAAAGGGAGCTTTTTAGCAATTTTGTTAAGACTGGCTTGTCGCTCCACAATTTACGGTGTTTGGAAGGAAAGGACCGGTGAGTTTCATAATGGTCCTCATAACTCTTGAGGATGGCATCATGTGGACTGTACATATTGTCAAAAGCAGTTGAAGGCTGTAATAATTGGCAACTCTCATAGGAGACTCTTCGTTTTTGATATGTTTGGTCTACAAGGAGAATTTTCATTTTGGTTTTGTATCCTGCATTGGGCTCTGCCGTTTAGTTTTTCTTCGATCAATGGAGCTTTCGTTATAAAAAAAGGACAGCATAAAAAAGATTCTTCATCTTTGAGGGAGGGTGACTTTCATGAAGCCGCACAATGGATTCCTCACCGACAAGCGCCATTCTGAAAGGGAGCTTTTGATAAGCCGATTCCAATGACACCAACAAAGATTATTAAAGAAGCTTGAAGGAAGCCAGCCACCCCAATGTCATAGGCTTCCTCACTTGCTAGCGCGTTGATTGCACATACCAAACATTTTTTCATGTGTTCCCTCATCATACTTTTTTTTTACTTGATAGCTCTTAATTATTTAATTCCGTTCCGCTCTTCGATTTAGTTCTATATTTCACCCCACCACTAGAGCCAACTAGAAAGAAAAGAAATGAAATGAAAGAGATAAATGGCAAAACGAGGTAACCTCATTATAAGTGATGCAATGATCTAAATTATAAATTTAATATGTTAATTTATATTAATTTAAGTTAGTTGAGGTTGATCTAATATGATGTTATTTTTTTATTTCAATCTCTATTTTTTTTAATAATTTATTTTTTACATCTAGGTCTGATTAGATTAGACAAAAATTACAACGATGGCTACTTAAATTGTTTTTAGAGCTTGGGTTTTGAAAAAAAATATTGACACAATTTTTAAAAGATGTCAGATAACATGACATGTATTGAGATGATATTTCTTTGTCTGTGTCCATCACTTAGCATTCCAGTTCAATCTTTATTTATTGTTAATAATTCTTTCTAGCATATATTATTGTATATGATGATAGGTTAACTTTATTAAAGGTGCTTGCGTATTCTTCTTCTTTTGGTGCTTGAACGTGCTTTTGTTCCGGTCCATAGATAGTGTGAGCACCAAGATTAGTGCGAGTGTGTGTGGGGGTACACTGTATACATGGCTGCAGCTGGCTTTTGAGCGAGTTACCAGGAACAGCTGGCTTCATTTTGTTCCAGTGTGCGTTTGGTGACGTAGTGTATAATTTTTTTAAGTTTTTTATTTTTAATATCATCACACTAAAATTATTAATTTATTCTTTCATAGTAAAAAATAATTTAAAAATAATTTTAATGATAAAAATTACCGGGTATAAAAACGAGAGTACTAGTACGCGTGATAATTTTTTTCACTCAGATTAAAGAAAATAGAGTTTTAAAGTTCTTTGCGTACCGATGTTCTTATAGAAATATAAATTCTTGCTATTTATAAAATTTTTACGAGACATTTTAAGCTCGTATAAATCTTATTGATGACCCTGTATTTTAAATAGATCAGCTATCATTAAAAGAGATTTTAAAAAATTTAAAGTATTAAATATTATTAATCATTCTATATTTTAAATAGATCAGCTGTCATTAAAGAGATTTTAAAAAATTTAAAGTATTAACATGGAAAGAAAATTATTTTAACATGTTTTTGACCAATCATATGGCGCCATTTGTGACATGCTAGAATCCTAAATATAATCTCCAACACTTTTTAAACAGAGGACTTTACTACGCTAGTTAGTTAATTATACTTGTATTGTTATTATTATAATTTTTAAATTCAAACAGTTCTTCTCTTAATAACTTAAAATAAAATACGAGACAAATACGTAATTTGTTCTTTTTGTATGTTTAATAAATATATGACAAATAAACATATTTAGAATACATCTTAAAACCCAATAAAACATATTTGTTCCATATTTTAAAGATATTGCAGGTAGTTTTCTTTGTTAAAAAAATTGGAATTGTGATACATTATTTAAATTAACAGGAAATTCTCAAGTGAAATAATTGGATATGACTTACAAGTCTAATTTTAGATGAATTACCCTCGGATATTTTAACTAAAAATCAATAACATAACCGATACAATTACTTATTAGACATAACTTTTAAAATACAAGGATATATAAATACTTACTACTACTATTAATCTTATTCTTTTGTTACTGTTATTGCTATTATTATTACAACTATAATTATTATTAATTAATAAGATATAAACATAAAAAAAAAATTCCTAAACATTACCATTCCTGCTCATAAAATGGTTATTTTAATTTTAAATGGCAATTTGGCTCACGTCACCTTGCATGTGCAAAACGAACCAAATTAACGTCACCCGGCAAAATAACAGTGCATCAATTATATTTTCTTAAAATCATAAAATTTATGAGAATTACTCTTCGGGGCCAAACACAACTGATGAGATAAAAAGGAGCACAAACAGGTGGAGAGAACGCTGCGTGGCTCACGCTCAGCCACGTGGTGCCCGCCGCATGCCGGCGAAGTCACCCTGACCTGGCGTCGGTTTGGAATCCGAGTGTCTGGCTACCATTCGGTGTCAATTATTATTATCAGATTCCTCAAGCTTCAAACTGAAAATATATTTATTTTTATTATAAATATATTCTTAAGAGAAATCAAGTTAAAACCCTTTTTTTGAAAAAAAAATAAAAGGTTTTTTTATTTATCCAAAACAGGAAATATAAGCTTATTTATGTTTTGTTCTGAAGCTCGAGAAAAATACGAAAATATAGAAGGGTTTTGGAATAAACAGTGACCTAATATTATACTCAAATAACGAAATTCTCATTCACTGTGCACTCACGAAAAAGACTCCATCACATTAAATGCATACATATATATATATGCGAAAGATTAAATTAAAAAAGATTAAAATATTAATTACAAAGAATTTTTTTTCCAGTTTTTTGATAATATTTATATTTTTAACTTAAATAATAACAAAATTAATATTTTAGTTTTTTTTTAATTTTATCTTTCGCTTATACACACACACACGTATAGATGGAAATATATTGCTATTTCTCCTATATAATTAATTAAAGATTTTCTCGAGTAACATATATCAGGTTTTAATTATGAGTTTACAGCTGTTATTTAAAAATAAATATAGCCACGCAAACATTACTGACAATTCAAATCCATTACGGTTATAAAAAGATATTTGATAACACGTGTATGATATTAATATCATAATACACTAAAAAAATAACATCGAAAGCTTCCTTTTAAAATTAATAACTTTTCATATCTCTATGACTAAAGTACTTGATAATTTGTATGATTGTAGTTGAGAAAGATGATTTTTTTAAATATTTTTAATTATAATTTTAAAAACTAGATTGTAAAAACATGAATGTCTGTGTATAAGATAATAGTAACAAAATTTATAAATAAAAAAATATTATTTTATTTTATATAAAACACAATAAAAAAGAGTGAAGGAGTATTCCAAATTCAACCCGAATCACCTAGACTGTGTTTGGTATCATAATAATTTTTGTGGTTGTGTTTTGAAAATAATTATATTATAAGAGATAATTTTTAGTTAAGGTTGGTTTGATATTTATATATGTTTGGTTAAAACTATAATTAAAATTAAGATTAAACAAAAAAAATTAACGTGTTTGGTTAAAAATATTTTTGAAATTAAAGTTATAAAATAAGTAATACATATATATATATATTAATAGTTTTAAATTTAAACATTGTAGATTTAATTATTACTATTATATTATGATATAAATAATACTTTATATAAAATAATTTTTATTATTTAATTAAATTATCTACAATTTCATTACTTACAAAATTTATCCTATAATAATTACAGTTTTTTATAATTTTTTAAGTATATAATAAAATTAGATAAAATATTATGAGAAATAAAATTGAGATTACATTGTAAGTAAATTTAATTCACTCTACACTAGTTTTTTTTTTAAAAATTATTCACATGAAAATATAAATGAATTTAATTCATTCTAAACTATTTTTTTTTTTTAAAAATATTCTTAACATCAACATGAAACATGAACAATACAAGTGAATATTAATTTACTGCAATAGTTTTTCAAAAATATATTTATTTAATAAATAAATAATACAAGTAAATTTATAATTCACTACATTATTTTTTAAAAAAATGGTTCAAGTGGATAGTACAAGTAAATTAAAATTTACTTGGATTGTTCATTTAAAATTATAAATAATGAGGAAAAAAAGCTGCTTAAATATGAAATGCACTAAACTTCATTAGAAATAAATTATATTTTTAATTTTATTAAATATTTATTTTAATATAATTATTTTAAACACAGAAAAAATCTAATCGGGACAAAATGGAAGAGAAAGATGGTAGGCTCCCCCGACTCCACGTGGGATTGTACCAGGTGATCTGTCACGTGCAGCGAATAAAAAACGTTCATATCTTCCCATCCTCAAGTACTGCCGATTACTAATCTCACGCCAAATTCAAGTGACGGAGGCACACAAGCACTCACTTCTCCATCCCCAGCATGATGATATATGTATCTCTCCAAATCGCTATTCATTGTATTCCCTTCTTCAGTCCCTGTTCTTCTTACCAGCATTTTATTAACCAGTGGAAGAAACCGAAATAAATAAGAATAAATTGAACATACAGATTTCGTCGGCCTGTCCGTTACGTTGCAATATGGCTGTTTGGCTCGCAGAATCAAGAACCATCACCCATCACTTAAAGAGAAAGGTGGGGTTCATGGGGATTTTTCACCAAGAATTTTGGATTTCTTCTTCCTGCATGCAACCAGGCCCTTTATCGTCAATATTTATCCCAGAGTTTCACGAGCATCAGCGCTCGACTCTACGTTTGTTTCTTTTCAACTCATCAATTTCCATCCGTTTCTCCTTTCATCGATTCAAAACCACCAAAGCTACAAGCCAACTTGAACATCTGTACTCTACTGATGATGATGATCATGATAATAGTCAGGTAAATATTCTAATATTCAACTCTGCCTTTCTAGTGGATGTCTTGTTTTGCTTTGTTTTCTTCTCTTTTGATCATGAATTGGTTCATTTTACCCACTTATGGAGTGTTGAGTGCGTAATACACTTCCGATTCACAAAAAGATGATGGCTCAATTGCTTGTGACTATGACAAAATTTTTTTGTCAGAGGGCATCTCTTACCAAAATATTATGTTTTTTCCTTGTCATGAACCGAAACGTTAACCTTAGATTCTAGCAGTTTACAAACATTGACTTGTTCTTTGCACACCTATTTAAAAAACCAAAATAACTTTCAATTTTGGAAGATACCATTCTTGTTTCTTTTCTCTTGTAGAGAGAATTCGACGTCCCTTTCTCATGTAAAACATCTCCATATGCTTCTATCAGTGGAATTCAATGATCTTCGAGGAATAAACTGATCTCTGGCAAGTGTATACTGCCAAGGTGTTACGCTTTTTTATATGAGATCGATGTTCTTTTTCATAAGTAATCATGCGGAAATACATTTTACGGTAGTTTTGAAAAGAAAAGAAAGCTTTCTGTTCTTATTTTTTATAACATGAACAACAATCAATCACATTGTGTTTCGACCACATTTTCGAGATCAGCTGCTGAGTAGGTGGCTAGCTACCTTTCTGTTTTTCTGTAAGGAAAAGACAAAAGAAGAAAGAAAAGTACCAAATCTCCGATTATCAAAGAATTAAGACAAAAACGATCTACCCTCTTCTGATTAGAAAACAAATCTATTCATCATCCTTCTTTAGGATAAGAGAAATGATAAAATAACATTTTCCTAATAAAGCAGATTAAGGATATGGACACGGATTTCGTATTTTTTATAAATGGGAGTTTTCTCATTCATGGAAAAAAAAAACCCAATTAATAAGTAAATTAAATGATGGGGAAGACGATCAAGCTACTGCGATATAATTGGCAGTCCAAGATTACCCCATAGCTTCATAAAAAGGGGTCATTGAAGGTACTACCTTTCCTAATAATTTTTACTCCAAAATATCTGTCTCGAGTAGGAAGGTATTACCCATCCTGCTTTTTTAAGGAGAAGGCAGCGGTCCCGTTCCTTTCCGTTTATGGACAATCGTCCGTTCCTGTTTTTACCTAATCCTTATCCTTCAAGCTTGTCCACTTATTATCATCAAGATATAACCTTGAGCTCTTCGACTATTTGAGTTCCAATAATCCCTATATTTCGGCTATCAAATTCACTGTCAGAATAGTGTTGTGCCGTATTTTCCAGAATATCCAGTGCTCATATAATTATAATTAAGGTGATGTTGTTGCATTTTCTCTATGTAATGAGGACTGGCCAAGACAGGATTTACAGTCGTCGTAGTCGTTTTCATTTCCATTGAAGAGAACCACATGTTAAGGTCATCTAATAAGAGATTATTCCTAAATAGAACTAGAACTTTATTAAATTATAGAAACCTAGTTCTCTGCCTCACCTACAAGTTAGCAACCACCCATCTGTCTGGTTGTTGTAATATTTAAGATAGCAGATCGGCCTTACACACCCAGTTGGCATAACTTCTGTAATTCTATTCTCACTAAACAAGGTGACACAAGGAAGACCGGAAAAGTCCTTCTGTTGCCAAAAAAAGAGAAAAATACCCCTTCTTTTTTACATGTATTAGAAAACTAGCACTTTCTATAACACGGACTGAGATAGATTCTAAGCTGTCATGCGTCCCTAAAGTGCTTCTCTTTCAAAAAAATCTTGGTGCCTTGTAGAGAAACTACGACATAGTTCAGTTCGACTCTCGTATCGTTTTCCATCAATCCATCACTTGATCCGAGCCTAGATGGCACCGCTGTGTTGATTTCCGCTTCCTTCGACATTAACTGATCGGGACTTGACCTCTTAGGAGATTATTCCCTGGCTGAGCTCATTTCTAAGGTAACATCCACAGATCGTTGCTTGGACAAGTAAAAGAGAAACCAAAAGAGAAAAAAAATAGTGGTGCTGATTGTTGAAATTGGAGATCGAGTTCGAGCTTAAAATGGGAATTGAGTTCCAGCAAAATTAGGCCTGGGGCTTGTGGGAAGGGTCCCTAATAGGAGTTCATTTTCATTAATAGGTTTGACCATTTTAAGTCGTAATAGCTTTGATCCATTAATCAAAATTGAACTGAGTAATTACTGCTAGTAAACTTCTTACACTATAACCATAACAAACTTGCAAAACTCTTCTATTAGTCCATGTAGATCCACTACGGTTTTGAAAACTGAACTCGGGTTTCAATTATTACAAATTGAATAGATATCTTGCTGTTTTAGGAACTGGATTTTCCTGGAGGGAAGGTCGCTTGCATATCTGAAATGAGATTCTTACCAGAGTCCGCTGGGAAGAGAATACCCTGCTACCGCGTTCTTGATGACAACGGAGAAATAATCGTGGGCAGCGATTACGAACAGGTATCTCTTTCCATCTAATGAAAGCAATCCACAGCCGTTGAATCTGGCCAAAAACTACATCATGTTAGTCGTCACAGCATCAGGAGTTGTTTAATGTGGTTGCTTGTGTATGAAAATTTTGTCAGTTGTGCGAGGAAATTGCAATGAAGATGTATACGAACATGGTCTCCCTTCAAATGATGGACACCATGTTCTACGAGGCTCAGCGCCAAGGAAGAATTTCCTTCTACATGACCTCAACTGGTGAAGAAGCAATAAACATTGCCTCAGCAGCTGCACTAAGTGCAGATGATATCATCTTGCCTCAGGTATAGTAGCATTTGTCACATTGGATGCTTAAATTTCCAGTTCCAGGCCAAATTGTCATGTCACTCGTACTAAAGCAAGAGTTTGATCCATCCGATGCAATTTCAGTACCGAGAGCCCGGGATTCTATTATGGCGTGGTTTCACAATTGAAGAATTTGCCAGCCAATGCTTTGGAAACAAGGATGATTGTGGGAAAGGGAGGCAGATGCCCATGCATTATGGGTCTAAGAAGCACAATTTTGTCACTATTTCATCACCTATAGCGTAACTTATCCATCCCAGTAGATATTTCTGAAATCTTCCGCGCGTATTTCTTATTGTTAATCAATGTTGCGTTTGTAATGTCATCAAATGTTCTTGATTGCTATTTATGCTGCTTGTCAGAACTCAACTTTCTCAAGCAGTAGGCGTTGCTTATTCTCTTAAGATGGACAAAAAGGATGCATGTGTTGTCACATATACTGGAGATGGTGGTACCAGTGAGGTAACAGTACAAAAAGCTCTCAAACGTTTTTCCTTCTTCCTCTAGGATTTGTTTTTGCTTTTGTTATCTAATATTTAACTAATTTTTCAGGGAGATTTTCACGCTGCTTTAAACTTTGCAGCAGTGACAGAAGCTCCTGTGGTCTTTATCTGTCGCAACAATGGCTGGGCCATTAGTACTAATATATCAGAGCAATTTCGAAGTGCTATTCTGATCACTTATCTTCTTACGCTTCCATTTTTATTCTCAAGTACAAGGTCACCGTATGTCGCAACTTACTAGCTAGAAACTGCTAGAGACCCAGTCCTCGTCCACGTGCACCTAACTATTCACATTATTTGGACCCGAGTACACTAACCACTCAATGTTTTTGGTATTTGTCATCTTGAGTTTGGGTAAAAGAGTCCTCTTTGTTTAAGTAGTTTACCTCTAATATCAACTGGAAATAGGCAGATAGTCGTGGTCATGTCTTCCAATTGTTCTGAAAGGGAAAGTTGGTGCATCTTCTGATATGGAATTGTAAGCAATGTAGATATGCTATATATCTGGTAAATGATTTTCATGCTTTTTTATATAGAATATGTTCCGCAGGCGATGGCATTGTTGTCAGGGGTCAAGCTTATGGAATCCGAAGCATACGAGTAGATGGAAATGATGCTCTTGCTGTTTACAGTGCAATTCACAGAGCTCGCGAAATGGCCATAAGTGAGCAAAGGCCTGTACTAGTTGAGGTGAGATTGAACTTCCTCGTAGGATTGTCTTGCCAGCATCTGAGGCATTGATCCTTTCTAAACAGCAGCCAGAATACCTTTAATATCACCCTTGTGAATTAACAAGCAACAAATCTTCAGGCTCTCTCATATAGAGTAGGCCACCACTCCACATCTGATGACTCCACAAAGTATCGGTCAGTTGATGAAATTGAATACTGGAAAATGGCAAGGAATCCTGTTAATAGATTCAGAAAATGGGTCGAAAGAAATGGCTGGTGGAGCGAGGAGAAAGAATCAGAGCTCAGAGGCCACATGAAGAAGCAGGTGAAATTTGACAGAAATTCCTGTATAAGCTTCTTCGTTGTTCAACATGTTTTACTTGACCAAAGTTTATATCAAGTTTTGTTTCTTTCTTCTCGCAGCTTCTGCAAGTGATTCAAGCGGCAGAGAAAAAAGAAAAACCTCCACTCATGGAATTGTTCTCTGATGTCTATGATATTGCACCACCAAATCTTCGAGAGCAAGAGAAACAACTCAGAGAAACCATCATTAGACATCCTCAGGACTATCCCTCTGATGTTCCATTGTAGAATATCTGAGATATGCTGAGAAGATAAGAGATAGTTTCGTCAACACCGACAGCAAAGAAGCTTTAAGCCCGTGAGAAGCAACATGTAATCAATAAAGGGATCCGAATACCGCATCTGTAAAGATTCCAACTGTTATGTCGTATAATAATGCAAATAATTTCTCTATTTTGACTCGTGTTTTCTCACAAGAAAGAAAGAAGAAGAGTCTGAGCACATTACAAGAAACGTAGTCTGATGGGTTGCTTAACTCGAAGTTGTGCACGGAAGTCCTCCAGTGACCTCGCAATGAAATTAAAAATAATAATAATAATTAAAATGGTAGTAAAAATTTAGGCAAATCCTGAACGTTCTGTCAAACTTAAATTAATTAATGAATTTAAAAAAAAAACCAAATTATCGTTCTGAACCTCCCAAAATCTCTCAATTAGTATTTATATGAAAAACATCTATGATATTATTGAAACATCTGAAGTATTATTTGACTTTCTAATTTAGCATGCACCTGAAGATGTTTTTAGCTTCAACATCTAAACTCGAAAGAAAGGTGAATTTGAGTCAGATTATGATTTTTTAAAGCAACTTCCTTAGACTTTTAAGGGAATTTTAAGTTTTGAAGGAAACTTTATGTGTTTTTGGAGGGAATTAAGATCTTAACCTCTTTTTGGCGGGGTTAGGAAGCATTAATAGGTACATGGTCCTACCATCAAGTATGTGAAAGCCTTCGTCTCCTAACAAAAGGGCTAATTGAGAAATCTTTTACATCAGGATAGCGAATTGAGAAATATTTTAGTTTCACCAACAGTTGCTCCAGGTTTTAATTTAAAAATCTCATATCATGTTGATTTCACTTTATTAAAATAATGAGGAATTTGAGGAAAAACTAGCAAGGGTGTCCCATACTTCTCCTGGCGTTGTAGCATCCTGAATATGCTCTAGCATATCTTCTTCAATTATGGTCTTCAAGACAAACATTGCTTTGCCAACTCTAATCTTTCACTTGCGCAAGATTCCATCTCGGCTGGTTAAGTGTCTTCACTACAATTGACTACCTACCCCGTGCCTTGCATGTAAGACATCATACATGTTAACCATATACTGTAATTTTAATTGTTAAGTTTCTTGATCCCTCCAACAATGTGAAGATCTCTCATGTCCGCTTCTATAAAATCAATTTAAAATACTGTTGCTGAACCTGTGATTGACAACTGTTGTCACTTTTTTAAGCTGCTGCTGCTGCTGGCACTTCTGCTTTCTAGTGAGGCTGCTCTTGCATAGAAGGATGCTGCCACCGGAACAATCTGGGAGGTCTGCTCCTTCCTCGTCCTGGAATTGATCAAAAACTTGTTGTCATGGACAGGGTTGTATCTGTTGAAAAAGGGCGTCGTTGCTTTTGTTTTCTTTTTCCAAAAAACAAATTGTTCTTGCGTTTGTTTTACTGATGCTACGAGTTTTTGTTGCTGCAAAGGAGGATGATAATGCGTGGGGTTCTACTAAAAGCTGCTGCTACTGCTATTGTTTTTTTTCTTTACTTCCTCGGTCTTTTAATCAACCTAGGATACCAATTATTGAACAAAACTCATGGAAGTTTTTGCTCTAAGAGGAAAAACAGAAAACAGTAGCCAATATTTTTCTTTTGTTCTTGCTCTCATTGATCTGAATATACAAGGTGGTTTTAAATAGCCTTACAAATCCTACTAAGCTAAGACTTCTATTTTTATTTAACTAAGAAAAGAACGAATCAACTAACTATCTCTTAACTACACTAAAACTCTAATATATCATTATCTTTTAGAATTCTAAAAATATTAGAATTCTTGTAAACTCTAAATTTCTATGAAGCTAAATTATAGCTGATGCTAAATTCTAATAAAAGCAGACCTCGAGCTAGATTTACTTCAATAATAATCATAGATTCAGGCTAAATTCAAGGTGAAAGTGGAAAAATGATCTGGAAAGAAAGAATATAATTCAACGGCTAATGGAATTCCAATGAAAATTTTGTTCTTCTTTCTAAAAGCCTGTGCCTAATTGTATAATCATTTGTCAACTCTATGTTCATCTTTTTTTCTTGCTCCCCACTTCTTGGGTGCTTTTTGGTTCTTAGTCCACCAGCGTGTTTCTAGCAATTTCAAAGGTGATATTATGCAAACAAGAAAATGTGATGAGCATATAAAGCCCGGAGACATAAATCAGCGTTGACTACGCGGAAAAAGCTCGATAATCTGATTGCAATTAATACCCTTATCTGAGAAGATCTTTCTTTCTTGGTTAGTATAGCGTAACAATCACATCCAATATCAATTTGTAATGAACTTTGAAGGAGAGACAGACATCAAATATCAATGCGGGAGAAGACACTTTAAATGGTTGACTGGGATGGATCCTTCCAAAACGAAAAAAACCAAGGATTTCCTCAACAATCGACAGTAAATATACACCAACATTGTGGTAGGTACTGTTGTATACTCTACCTTATAGTAGGTTTATCTTGACTGCTACCATGCATTGAGCTGGCGCCTAGCTTGGTAACTTGTTAAGGTTTATCGCAGTCAGGAGACATGACAGATATGCTTTGAGCAACAATTGGGATTACATTGCCTGGCTGGAATCTTGATATTTTCGTAGTTGTTTGACCCTTATCCATATATACCGAAGTGCTGCGGTTCTGCCATGATATTCTTTGCATCCTCGTAAAGTTTGGTGGACTTCTAAATGCGCTGGAAAAATGGAATGATTATATTGTATGGGGATAGAGTAGGTTGTGCACAACATCAAGATGAGAAACTAGCGTATGCTCGAGTTATGCAAATTATCATTTTAGCAGACAAATCAATTATGAATAGCTGTAACAAATACTCTCTTGCTTTATCGCTCTGCGTAATGACGTGCAAATCGCTCCCCAAAGGCTGGACGTAGTCACCTCTTGCTTCAAGCAGGCGCACCACTTGTGGTAGGAGCGTCCATTCACAAATTAATTACTTGAATGCATTAATTAGAAAAATCGAGTAAGCTGTTTTAGCCATGAGGTCCAATTTATATGCATTAATATATTTTTTCCTCCTTATTTTCAAAGATCCCATTTGCAAGCATTTATGTCCTTCAATATTTATGTTCTTTTTCTCAAAGATCTATCACAAAAACATATCAGTACATAAAAGATATGGATTTATCCTCTTTTCTTACCACATCCAACATGTCATCAATCCAAGCGAAACAAACTAGGATGTTTTGAAGAATACTACTAACATCTGAAGATACAGACATGGGTGAAGTCTCGTAGAGCTTCTATCATTATATTTCTCCAAGCTGGGTATGCAGTTATGCAACCTATACTATTATATTATATTTGGAGCTACGTAACCCGTGCTAAGAGTTTGGAATAAAAAAATTCACTTCTCTCGTAATTTTAAATTTAAATCATATAATTGTTAATATAATAATCACTAAAAATTTATATAATTATTAATTTTAAAATTTATAAAATTAATTAAGATATTCATACATGAGGTCAAACATCAAGATTAATGAATATTTAGAACCACAATTGTGATGCAAATCACGCCAAGCATGAACTGAGGCCACACCAGTAATAAAGAAATCCATCCGTAATATCCTGGAAAAGTCATGGTGGATGAATTAAGCTTATAAAACCAGCAGAGTGGTATGTCCTAGCAGGAGCATATATATATATATATATATATATATATGTCTTTGTTTGCCCAGTTGGAACTTCAACCTCCATTAGCATCTTCTTGGAGCAACCACTCATGCTCAAACTAGATAAATCACCATCATTCTCACTCTCATTTTCATCCTCAACGTAAACGTCATCAATGACATCCTGGCAGGTACCTACTGTTGTCAAATATTTTGTGGTGAGTAAAAAAAATAAAGATTTGGACTTGATTTTTCTTGGAAATAGGAAGGATATTAACAGCAACTGTACTGTTGTGATGAATGAATTAGTTGCAGTGCGTCCGAATACACAATTAAAGTGTAGCTATTTTCTGATTAAAAAAGTGGAGTACGGATTCCTTACTATTTTGAAATTATTGTGGCAAAATACCTAAACAACAAAACAAAATGCTGCGCGTGCGATTAATATAATCTTCTTGGTGTTCTTCGTCCATTTTTACTTCAGTGGGATCGACTACCGAGGACAACGACCTGAGAAGAATTACGTTGCAGAATGTTTTGAAAAAATATTAAACAAATATTTTTTTATCTATTATTTTTAATATTAGTAACTAATAGAAAAATATTAATTTTAAAAAATACAGTAGAACTGCCACTCCATCGATTTATTTTATAATACTTGTCAAGACGCTAAATAGTAATATGTACATACCACAGCCCACCAAAAAATATACATTCCTTCTTCTAATCATGCTGTCTCTGTAATTAAACGTTAACTCGTTGTGGGAAGATATTCTAAAACTAAAAAAAGAAATATATAAGAAAAAACAAGATGTATATTAAATTTAAATTCTTAGTTATTTTATATTTTTTAAAATAAATATTTTTATGCCACTTCATTTTTTTATTAACAAAAAGATTTAATTAAAAAACAAGAAAGAATATAAAGAATAAGCAATTGAACTCCTATACTATCAAAACGTTTTAAACAACTTAACGTACTTTAATATTGATTGATCTAGCATAAAAGATGATATTTTTACTTATTTTATTTTTGCATATTACTGTAAGATATTCGGCATTCCATATTAAATTATAGATTATAATATAAATTCCAACCGGGTTAAGTAAAAACAGTTTATGATAAATTTATCTTAAGAAATTATGATTCAAAAAAATTTTCTTATATTTTTTCCACTCAACATCAATGTTTTAATTTATTTTTTTAATCTATAGAAGGATCCAATGTGTATTTCATTCTTTTAAAAAAATTAATATAAATTTGCTTTACCTAATCAAGCACTTTGGGAAAACCGAATTTTTTCTCCATTATCCCATTAATATATTTTTACTTAAAATATTTAAAAAGTAAAATTAATTAATTAATTACTTAAATTTTGAAGTAAGAAAAATTTTGATTAGCCAAAAATAGGTATAAGAAAAACTAATTACTCTTAAAAAATACAAATAAAATGGTAAAGCAATATTATTTGAATAATTTGAATCAAACAAATTATTTTCTATATAATCTAAACAATTTCCTAAAGAACGAAAAGAATGATCCATCATTATATTTGATATCAAAATTGATTGATTTTTTTTTAGTGTTCACTCTCAAAAGTAGTATCTAGAAATGATTATTTTCGGTTCGTTTTGTTTTTTACATGAAAAAATAACAAAATCAATATTATTAATTTTAAAAATTTAAAACCAAAACTGAACAAAAATTGATTCAAACCGACTGGTTTTAATTTAATTTATTTTGATTTTTGTTGTTCGAAAACTAGTCAAACCAAAAAGCAAATCTCGTTTCTGTTATTCAGAACCTATTCCAATTTACATGACCAAGACATAATTGAAAAGAAAACAAATATACTAATAAAATACAAGCAAATTTCGGTTTTTATTGTTCAGAAAAACAGATCTACCTACAAACTAAAAGCAAATTATATCATTATATATATATATAAAGCAAAAACCCACAAGATGCAGGGACGAACTTGAAAGTGGAGTTAAAATCTTAATAATCAAAAAACCATCTTTTTTTTAGTCTAACCAGTATGGTGTAGTTTGATTAAAGTAAATAATGAAATTCATGAATCTGTTGATAGAAAAAGAAAAGAATATGATGGAAAAGATAAATTGCATGGATGAACTTAAAGAAATGAGAGATAGAGAAAAAAAAAAAGAAGGGAGGGCTACGTGAAGAGATGATAGGTAGATAGGAAAAAGAGAGACGCTACGAGAAGATGATGAGAGACAACAAAAATAGGGGGTGTTAGTTTTGTTTAGGACCTTTAGGAGCATGAAGCAAAACAACAATCATGGAGGATGAAGAAAAATCAAAGAAAAGAGATGGAGAGCAAAAGGAGGGGGGCAGTGGCCGAATGTTGCTTTAGGTTTAGGATAAGAAAAAACATTCTATTTATATATTTTTTGGTCTAATTGAATCAGTTGGGTTCAGTTTAATCTGTTTTAAATTTTAAAAATCAAAACCAAACCAGACTAGAATTTTTTTATAATTTTTTAATAAATTAATTTAATTAGATTATCAATTTTTTTACTCACTTATAATAATATCCTACAATATAACTCACGGCCATTACATAAAAATAAAAACAACGAGGCTCAAGAAGATGACAGTTAATACATGTAGATGCCGAGCCTTGTTGTTATCATTATTACTATCATGGAGTGATTATTTTTTATTATATTTTTTATATAAAAATAATAATTTTTTATTTTTAAAAATTAATTTTTAATATCAAAATAATCTAAAAATATTAAAAAATTATTTTTTTTAATTATTTCAAAATTAATTTTAAAATACAAAAACAAAAACACTTATAATTGTCCCATGTTCGCATAAAACTGTGGTGAGCGGTATTTGTTTTTTAAAATATTCTTGAAATACAAAAAAGTAACATATTAGTGGTCCCATGTTCGCATAAAGTTGTGGTGCTAGGATCCAATAAATAGAGAAGGACCAGCAGGATACGGAATCCTAGCAACTTGAGTACTCGACCCTTCTGTCTCGAGCCGTCGCTGTAGCATACGGTCCCCACTCCTCCCTGCCTTGAAGTGGCTAGTCCGCTAGCTGTCATGAGATTTTTTTTTAAAAAAATCTAATTATATTAAATTATACGCTAATAACAAATATATTTATATAAGAAATAACCAATAAAATTATAAAAAATATTTTTTTTATTAAAACTATATATTTTTATTAGTATATTTTTGTTAAGAGAAAAAATTGTGGAAACCCAAAGAAAAAAAGATATTATATATATTTTTTTGTTTAAAAATAAATTTGAATATGGTAAAAATCAAACTGCGTATCAAACAATTTACTATACACACGTCAGCATCTTTGGTCATCTTCTGATAATGATTTATTTTTTCCAGTTTTACCTTATAAATATTAAAAACCAATATTATCCAACAAAGTCGCATGAAACAAAGTGATGCCGATGAAAATATACTGAAAATAATTATTGAATAAATATTGGTATACTGATTTTGAATAATGGCCAGATTTTAAAACTGATTTTATGTTAATTACAAAACAGAGATGCGAGATTTGTTAGGACCAAGTAGGGGGAAAAAAAAAAAGAGGCCGATTATATTCTTAAAATTATTTAGAAAGAAAATTGAATCACTTAACATTAATAATTATCGAGGTGCAAAGAATCATAACAACGGCCGAGCTCCATTAACGAGATCTGAAAAATAGAATAGCCTCATGAGATCCCGAGAAGGATACGGGAGACAGACTGTAATGGACGTCACCAAGAACAAACGTGCTTGGAATCCTCTTAGGTCAGCTGAAGGGCAAACTACAAGAGGCCGCGGATGCTGAGAGACCGGATTCCGTATACCAGCGGATTCGAAAGCAGCGGAGCGGCCTCCTCCTACTCCCCGCCTTCCGTCTTCCCCACGTTGATTCCAATATCAATTCTAGTTGCCGGGGGGGAATGAATCTACAAACGCCACGATAAAACAAAGGAATGAAAGGTCGCTTGGCGTCGTCAAATATTCTCCCAAACGAACTTGAGGCCATTAACCCGAATTCCTTGCCTATAGTAAGATTCTGGTGGATTGTGATTTCATCAGGCCACAGTACTGAGCGAAATGTATATTAATTATCGCACTCCGACTTAATAGTTCTCTAGCTGCTTGATTCCATCTTTAAGAAATCTGATTCCCATCATGGATCGTTAACCACTGATATATTAAAAGCTGCTTTCGGTTAATAACGAGAGAGATCTCATTTTCTTTTCAGTTCAACCAAACAAGTGTTTGCTGGACTGTTGATTAACTATGCAAAGCACCACAGCTAACGCAGATTATTGAGAAGGAGAGCATGTGATCCGGAATCCTTTGAAAAGACGAAAGCTGACTTTGGAAACCTCTAAAATCCACTAGCGTTTGTTTATATCTAATAGATTGCAGGCTTGGAATTTGAACCCACCTCTCTTTATATCTAATTATTTCTCCATTTCCTTTGGTTTGATGTAATGGCACTCTTTTATAATGGTTTTAATTATATGTTAATTGAATAAATCTCAATCATGGCACTACCTTCGCGACCAAAGGAATTGACATTTTTTTTTTTTATCGTGATTCATTGTTTATATGTTCAATGGTGAAGCACCTTTCTCTCTCTCTCTCTCTCTCTTTCTTTCTCAGTTCCATCGTTATATTCTCTACTTTTGATTTGATCCCTTTTCAGCCTAATTCCATGAAATAAAGCTTTTAATTGAATTGGAATGACAAAATTTCCCTTCGTAAGTTTTAATCTTTTATCCTTTTCTCTGCAAATTCTTCTATGAGCACATTGAAAATAGACTTCCGAAGATTTCAATATATTATTTTTATATTTTTAATACATCTGCAGCGTGATTATGAAAAAAATAAATTCATTAAAACTTTCTCTCAGGATTCTCATAATTGTTTGGTCCAACAAATAAATATTTTCATAAACAAATTGCCAATAAAACAAATAATTTTAAATAGCACCCTTCCCTTTATTTTTTTTAAAATTGTTTGGTGCATTTTTTTTAAAAAAAATTGGATTATCTTTATAGAGATTGTTGTAATTTATCTTTATTTTTTTCCTTTCATATTTTATATAAAATAAGTTTTAGTTCCACAATATATTTATAAAAATTAAAGTTATGTGTTCTCAGTTAAAGAAAAAACCCTTCAAGATAAGATAAATAAAACATTAAGATTAAAAACCTTCAACGTGCATAAGTTTTTTTTAATTAAAAAATATGATATTTAAAATAATCCATAATATTAATATATTCTCTTATTCAAAACATCAAGTTAATTCGTTTTTCAAACCATTTGTGTCTGATGATATATATATATATATATATATATATAGATAGAGAGAGAGAGAGAGAGAGAGAGTTGTTCTCAATAAGGTTGTCTATACAAAAGTTGAATATATATAATCGTTTTATTTCTAAAATTAACTGAGTAATTAATTAGTTTTTATATACTAATTCGTGTTTTCTTAGTTTGATAAGAGTTAAAACTACATATGAATGGATTGATGATGAACTGAACTTAACACAAGTTTAAGATCGCATAAGGATAAATACAAGGATTATGGCATGGTAAGTGCCTATTTATGTTTTGTTTTTAATATTCATTTGAAAAATTGACATATTCACTGCAGAAAAATCTAATTGTTATTTTATTTAGCTTTTAATTACAATAACCTGAAATAATATGACTCATAAGAATTCAATTCAGGTTGCTTAATTTAGGCGTGACACGATACTTATTTTTTTATATCTTTAATTTGCTCACTTGCAAATAAAAATTCTTTTTTAAAATTATTTTAGTCTCACTCCACACAACTTATAAAGTTTTATTTGTATAGACTTTAACGATTCACTTGATCTACCACACACTTGCACCTCACTAAGATCATTACTTGTATCTATGTTTTTTTATTGGTGAACCATCGCTTCAATAATTCATAGCACTAATAATAACATGTCTTGCATTATGGTTAAAATATTGTTTGTTAATTTTATTTTTTTGTTTAAAATTATAAATTTTTATATTTTTAGATCGTTTTGATATATTGATATTAAAAATATTATTTTAAAATAAAAACACTTTAAAAAATCACTATCACAATATCTATAACTTTTAATATCTTAGCTACTTCATGGACTAGTCATTTATGTACTATTATAATAATTTTTCTATTCATAGGGTTCCACTCATATTTGCATTTCTCTCTCTCTTTTTAAAAATAAATTTAAGTTAATTTATATTTTTTTTTACTGTAAAATCTCAAAATTAACTATTTTATGCCCTGAGATTTATGAGTTTTAAACTGTTAGTATCTAATAAATAAATTTAAAATCTAATTAGTCGAGCAAACTCATTTTCACATTGCGCTTGTTTTTAATAAAGGAATTTATGCCATATTTATGGATTCCATCAACTGTGTTATATATATATATATATTAGAAAAACATAAAAAAAATTAAGCATTCAAAGAAAATCCTGTCCATGATTCTCACAATCGGTGCATCACCCATACTAACACAAAATAATAATAATAATAATAAAAAAAAGGAGCTATCGCCTAAGAAATATTCCAGCTTGGTTTTGGTAAGGGATCATCAAGTGACCTCCAGCCTAGTTATTTAGGTCAAGTTTGTATTATTTATTTATTTATTTATTTTTAAGGGCATCCCGCACCCACAATTATAAAACGCCCCCAGGTTCTTATGCCCGATCACCCAGTTATTTTGAAGCTTTATGTGTCTGCACATAACGGTCTCATCAGCTTTATCTGTACGTAGTTGTATTAAAAATACAAATCAAGGGCTGAACGGTGGATGTTGAACCGTGTAGCTTTCGGCAATAAAGAAGAGTATCGGTCAGTTCATTAAATTCACTTGTACTTGCTTGTAATCTCCTAACATTATGGTACGAAAGATTAGTATTTATAAGTAGTTAAGTCTAACCAATTAAACTGTTACATCTAAGATTAAAAAAAAAAAAAAACAACCACACGAAAACAATGTGATTATAAAAATTCTAGTAACATTGCAATTTCTCTTTTTATATAAATATATAAGGAGAGTTTTATTCTCCTTCTATTCTATGGCATGATTGATGACTTTCCACCTCAAGCATGTTTAATTGACCTAATTAATAACTACTGACTTTTTTTTTCTTATAAAAGTGTATTTTTTTAAAAAAATTAAATTAATATATATATTTTTTGATAATTTTGATTTGTTAATATTAAAAATAAAAATTATTTTAATATATTTTTAAATAAAAATACTTTTAAACAGAAAGATCTTAATATTAATATTTAACCGATACTAAATATTTTCTATATTTTTAACATTATACTTCATTATATATAAATATACATGCTTTATTGACCTTTATAGGAAGGAGTTGAGTGCAAGTTCAGGAATAACTAATTGAGGAAAAGAAAAGTAAGCATTTGTTTGATATTAAGATATGTATGGATAAAATTAAGTTGATTGCAAGATTATAAATAAATAGTTCAGGAAAGCAAAATTAAGTGTGTGTTTGACACTAAGATATACAAGTAAGATTTTTTTTATTTTCACAAGTATAGTCTTTTTAAACCAGAAGTAACACGTTATTATAAACTAAAAATACTTGTTTTTATTAGTTTTTTTTTAAATCCCATAAAAAAAACCTTCACCACACATCAATAACAAACAAACCCTATCCAGATCTTGATTTCACGCTCGTGGTAAGGTTGTGACAAATATTTTGGTCATCTCACCAAAATTGGGGATTAAGGCGTTTGGTCGCCGCGTCATCCATGTAACATCAAATGATTGTTAATTGAAATAAATTAATATTTAAAGGGTTAAAGGCCCTCGAATGCCACGCCATTTCTCAAGTGTCTGGTTCATTTCCTTCTCAGAAAGAATTTCACTGCCCACTTCCATTTATTAGAGGCAGAGGGGAGTTTGCAAGTGCTATTCCAACGTAGAAAGCGGAGAATTGAGAATACAAAAGAACCCTATTTTAGGCCCACTCGCTCCCTCTGTTTCTTTAATACCCCCCTCTCTTCCTCTTCCTTTTTGGGTTTTAAGGATGTGAAGCGGCTCTGCTTTCTTTTTTTCTTGTGTTGGAATTTCGGAAGGAAGGAACCATCAAAGGTGAGTAAATAACGACTTGGAAAGTCTTCACTTTAATTCTCCAGTTTTGTCTTTGCGTCTTTGATAAATTATTTCTCTGCTCAGGCTTCGAAATCCCCAGAACTGCAGAAATCTTTTAAGTTTTCTTGAATGAATGGTCAATCATTTTGGCCGCAGATTTCTTGCAAATCATTTAAGCATTTTCCTTGTTAAGTGGTTCCGCATGAAAATTGTCAGGTTTCCCTTCCAAATTTTCTCACCATTTCTCTCATCCGGATACCGGGCACCACTCGTCAAGTTTCGAAAAATCTTCTCCTCTTCGGTAAGTTCTCAGACAAACTTCCTTCCAGCTCTGTAGAATTCTAATGAATCTTGCTTCAAATGGTCTATGGTGGCAGAGTCAGTCCACAATCATACTTTAAAACAAATGGTATGCTTGCGTAATTGCGGCCCTTTGAAAGCGTGGAACTTTTTACTTCATTAACCGCCGCAATTTTCCGTTTGACTTCTGTTTTAAGGTAGAATTAATTTAAAACAGAAGCTAATTTTTCTTTCAACAGCAAGCATACTATCGTTCATGTTGACGATAAGATCTATGCTTTAAATCAATATGTAAAGTGGAGGACAGTGATCGTGGGGGTTTTGGGTGGTCAAATGGAGTATAAGGATACTGACGACGGTGGTTAAAGTTGGGGAATCTAATTCTTCTCTTTTTTGCCACCTCTCCTCTGATGAGATTTTTGTTCTGCTGAATCTACTTGGCTGGTTCACAAACGCCTATACTCGATTCATGATGGCAACAATTCTTTTGTTCTGCTACCAATACCTACCTCTGTCTCAACCACGAAGGCATACAGTGCTGTGGATCCGGTTTTCTTTGTTTTATGATTTAATTTTTATGTTTTAAAAGTATTTTTTTATTTTCTTGTGTTTTTAGATCATTATAATAAGTTAATGTTAAAAATATATTTAAAAAAAATCATATCACACACCTAATCATCTATTTTTTTCTATCCCTCATGGCAATCCTTGCTTTGCTTGAACAGAAAGTTTCATGAGTAACTTGAAAAAATAATAATAGAGTTTGACTGCGTCTTTTCCTTGTAACACACACACAGGGAATAGGCCAATTGAAAACTCATTGGATGGGCTGGGCTTGGGTGGACTGAAGAGGAAAAACTTAGCTCATCATGGAAAAAAAGAAAATAAAAGAAAAGGACCTCTTCCTTGAGCAGCTTTAGTGGAACCTTGGGCTAGTTTAGGCCTTGTCTGAATGAAATTTCTCAGCATTGAGTTTGAAACAAAAGAGAATCATGACGTGAAAATTTTACAATTCAAAAGAGAACAAAATGGGAAAAAGAAAAACTAGAGAATAGTGCAATTGTAGTTTGTTGCGTTGGGTTTCCTGTACTGCATGTCCACATTCTTACATGCTAGGAACCTTTTAAATTACTCAATAATAGCAACCTCCACCAACATGTGGTGCCTTAATTCAGTGGAAGACTGGCTTCTTAAATCTCCTGGCCTGAGCGCTTAGCTAGCGAAGAGTAATTGGTGTCAGCCTCGGACGGGGTATTGCCCCTAAATATTTCCTGGTAATGGTTTGGTGAGAAGTCCTTTGCATCTAGCTCCTTTATAAGTGGCTTGTCTTCCAACTAAATTACAGTAGAAACATCATATCATTCTGGTTCTCGTTCCGTTCACTCACGAAGTCCTACCTATCGAGTCCTGTATGTCAATGTTAACTGTTAATGAAATTAGTGCTGTCTGTTGAAAAGGGCGTGACATGGCTATTGATAATTGGATGTTTGTCTTTTAAAATATCAAATGTTAATAGTTAATGCTGCTGTGACAGGAGAAGAGACTCTTTTTGTTGATTGGAGAAAGTAATTGCTGCTTAAATGGCTAATGTTTGTTGGCCGTACTTTGATCCTGAGTATGAGAACTTGAGCACTAGGATTAATCCTCCAAGGTACTTAACATGATTAATTAAATTAAGTACTCCAACACCCTGCTTCATTTTTTCTTTTCTTTTTTCGTCCCCTCATGTTTTCTTTTCTTTTGATTTTCTTTTTTGGGGGCAGGGTATCTGTAGACAACACTAGTTGCAATGACAGTACTCTTGTTAAGGTAATCTTTTTTATTGTTATTGCATGGCCATCAAGACCAGTGATACTTGAGTTAGAGCCAAGTCCTACCGGACCCTTCTAGAGTGTTGGTCACATAATACAACTGGTTGAAGTTTGAATGCTACTTCGAGCTTCAGGCGTTGTAGCAGACTAGCACCAATCATTGATAGAAATGAAAAGAGGCCCAATAATGTATGGGTGGCTAAAGCCACACCATGGGCTACTGGCAGTCATTTTGATGTATGAATGACCCGAGCCAGCCAAATTGCTGAATATCAGACTTTCAGAACGTATCCCTTCCTTTCTAGTACTTTACTGCACGAGGGGCCTCTACTGAAATGATTTTTGTTCTTAAATTTTTCTCCATCCACTTACACTGCAGAATTGGGAAAATATAGAGATAGGATCTTATCTTTAACCAGATTCCTTACACGTTTGCTCTAGTTTATTAATTGGAAAGCAAATTATTAAGCTTGCTATGAATTTTTTTTAAGATAATGTCACTGCAATGACAAACTAAAATTCATGAATGTGATGTATTAGGTTGACAGCATGAACAAACCAGGAATTCTCCTGGAAGTTGTGCAAGTCCTAACGGATCTTGACCTCATTATCACCAAAGCTTACATCTCCTCAGATGGTGGTTGGTTCATGGATGGTATGAGTGTGGTTCTATTGACTTCCCATGTTTTCTTCTTCCTTAATGGTTATGCAAGGCAGTGCTCTACATATGCTTCCTAGGATTCTTTCTGTAATTAGTGCATGTTTCACCTGATTATGAATTTATTATATCTAATCTTTTGATTTTAAGTCTAAAGAATAGACTTTAAACCAAGTGATCAAAACAAGGCGCCATCTTACTATATCCTTCTGTTTAGTTTTCTCTTTCACTTTTTCATACAGAACAAGTTGGTATTGATTATATAGTTATTTCTGATCCACAGTATTTCATGTCACTGACCAACAAGGAAAGAAGATTACAGATATTAAAACCATTGACTACATAGAGAAGGTATGCAATTCTTATGTTTTTTTCGCTTATCTGATTTCACGTGATATAAATTCAAGCCAATATAGGATGTTCAGTGCTGATTGGAAAAGAGTTGACCCATTTTGGCACCAGTGTTAACTGAAAGTATCTTCAACGCAACAGGCTCTAGGACCTAAAAGCCAAGAAGAAGTGTCTACTTGGGCAGACAAACGGGTTGGAGTGCACTCTGTTGGTGGGCACATTGCCATTGAACTCATTGGCAAGGATCGCCCTGGTCTTTTATCTGAAATCTCAGCCGTCCTTGCTAACCTTCACTTCAATGTGGTTGCTGCTGAAGTTTGGACCCATAATAGGCGGATAGCATGTGTTGTCTATGTCAACGATGACACCACATCTCGTGCTGTAGCTGACCCAACCAGATTGTCTATAATGGAGGACCAGCTCAAGAACATTCTACGCGGGTGTGAGAATGATGAGGCGGGCCGTACTAGTTTCTCCATGGGGTTTACTCATGTTGACCGTAGGCTGCACCAAATGTTGTTTGCCGACAGGGATTATGAAGGTGGAATAGTGGCTACTGAGGTTGATTGTCCACCCTCCCTCAAGCCAAAGATCACAGTTGAGCGTTGTGAGGATAAAGGGTACTCTGTGGTCACTGTTAGATGCAAAGACCGTGCCAAGTTAATGTTTGACATAGTGTGCACTCTCACAGATATGCAATATGTTGTTTTCCATGCTACAATCTCGTCTGATGGCCCCCATGCATCACAGGTACCTCTTACCCACTGAAGTATATGAAAACCGATAACTAGAAGAAAAATTAAGAAACATTTCTCGTTTAAAGGCATTTCTAGTTTTGTTGATGTGAGGCATTATGAAGCTCAATGCTTCCATTTTTTCACATTGACACTAGATTTCTGTTTGTGTATGTGATCTCATGCTGAAGATTAGTTAAGCTCGTAATTTTTTTACCGGAACTGCTCCAATCAGTTGAGGCGAGTAGCAACCAGAAACAGAATGTTCTAAGATTTTTAGTCCCTGCAAATCATTTGTCAAATTTACACAGATTTCTACTTCATTCCATCTTCCTTTTTATCTTTTTCAATGCAGCATTCTGCTTGTGTGTTGCAGAATTTTAATCAAAGAAATAAAAAAAGGTTCATTTGTTATTAGCCCATTTGTTCACTGAAATGACTCCACTATTTTTGTAACAGTTCTAATAAATTTCATAGCCTCTGTGGGATTTTATTGAAGCAACTGACCCAGTATACTAACTTTTAGGAGTACTATATTCGTCACATGGATGGTTGCGTACTTGATACCGAAGGAGAGAAGGAAAGAGTTATCAAATGCCTCGAAGCTGCGATTAGAAGAAGAGTAAGCGAGGTGAGTAAACTGTCTAGCTTACTGTTTCCTGCTGGTGCTGTATGAAATTGTAGATAAGGGCATCGCTGTGCTTTGTCGTCAAACATTGCTGTTTGTCTTTCATGGTTCAGCTAAAAGTAGTGATTTTAAATTCTATTTCTGTTATTCCCTTTATATTAGTGTAGAACAGCTCAGGTTTTACATTCTGAGTTATGCTGTAGTCTATCTCTGATGCCCAGATGAAATGACAGAATCTTTGAGCTGTTGGCCTTGAAACAGTTTCATGATAGAATCCTTTATAATAGCTTAAAATAGAGAGCATTTTTCAGCTACAGGCCTGTGGCAGAATATAAGGTAACTGAGACAACAATATGAAGATATAGCTTTAGTTTATGTTTAATTTAATGCTTCTGAAAGTCTATAACTGGGATTCTCACACGTATTGTATTGATACTTCACTTCATGGTTAATTTAACGATTCTCCATAGCCAATGCTGAAAATTGTAACCACTTTTGCTGGCTAACCATGTCAATTAGGTTCACTAAGCCGGGAATGAAAACATTATGAAGATGGCATCTAATAATTTGTAGCAACAGTACAGCCTCAATAACAGACACCAGCCTTGTCTGTCATCTTCTGCAACCTCACATCTATCACTTCACAAAATACTTGCAGCATGCCAAAGTCTTATCAGCCTTTCGTTTTCGTTTTCCTTTTCCTTTTCTTTTTTCTTTTTGATGAATGAGAAATCAGTATTGTTGAGATACTTACAAGAGTCGAGAGATGCTAATTGCTATGGATATTAGGTCAACTCTAAGGAGGAAGTAAGAGAATAAAAGAGATTGAAATTATGTTCAATATTCAGAGCTGTATAGCGTGCATCATAGGACCAGCTTAGACTGGTTGTTAACACGGAATTTGATAAATTGTTTGCTTTCAGAAGCATGAGGGTTAAGAGAAGGTGATTAATTAAAATGAAGAGAACTGTTTTCCGAATTGCTTTGTAAAGTATACATTTTTTGCAAATGTTGGGGGCAACGGTACTTTCTCCTTCCTTCCTTTCTTTTTACGCCAGTTAGGATTCATTCATTTTATCATAGGATAAACAGATTATTTTACTTGCAGTGATACACATTTCACATAATTTTTTTCTTTCAGGGGTGCAGTCCTTAGATTACTAATATTTATCTTGTGCCGTCTGAATTTTTCACTTTGATCCCAGGGTCTGAGCCTTGAGCTCTGTGCAAAGGATAGAGTAGGCTTACTATCTGAAGTTACAAGGATTCTGCGAGAGAATGGATTAGCCGTATCAAGAGCAGGAGTCATGACGATAGGAGAGCAAGCAACGAATGTTTTCTATGTAAGAGATGCTTCTGGGAATCCAGTGGATACGAAGATTATCGAAGCACTTCGTAAAGAAATCGGGCACACCATGATGCTTAATGTGAAGAAAACACCTGCTAGTTCCAGAGAACCTGAAGCTAGAGGATGGGCCAAAACAAGTTTCTTTTTCGGGAATTTGCTGGAAAGGTTCTTGGCATGAGAACATTTCTGTATTGCTGTCGCCGAAATAATGAACTGTACAGGACAATAAACCTCTTCATTACCAAAGCAAGAACTATGGACAGGGCTTGCACTAGACTTTGTTCAATATTCAAAGAATAAATCTTGCAAGCAAATGAAGTTCGAACCTTCGGTTGGAAAAGGACAGAAATTTCAAAATAAATAAATAAATAAATAAAAATATATTTCACTCTAAAAACTTTGAAATTAATTTTTTAGTGGTTTTTACATGACAATATATAAAAAATATATATTTTAATATATTTTTAAATGAAAATGTATCTAGAAAGCTTATATACTAAAGTGGGGTGAATAATTAGAAATACAAGTAGTTATACTATTATTTCTTTATAAAAATATAACTTTTGTTATGAAAATAATTCACAAATCTTGCTTTTATATAAGATGTAGGAGAATAACTATGTGCATGCTGAATAAATACTTTTTAAAATATAATACAAGATTTCTTGAAGAAAAATTCACATTTATGCAGCTTTATGTTGTGTATTAGAAATACAGTAATGATCTTTCATGCCCTGAAGTCTGTTTAATATATCTACCAACTTCCTACAACGGTATAGTCCATTAATACAAAAAAAAACCCATAACATGGCTTTAATATAATCAACACAGACAATATTTTTATTTTTCAAGTATCTGAAAAGGGCTAATTTATAGCAAGAAAAGGACAATCTTTTGTTTCTATTTCAATACACATGTAATTTTACACGCATTTAAAAAATTATTTATACAAGTTAGGACGGTATGATCCATTATTTATTGAAAATGTTACTTTTTTTTTTATATATAGGGTATCCGGACCGGCTTATATGCACCACGATTAATTTTCACGGCCTACTGAATACCTTGCAAACCCAGTAGACAGGTAAGATACCACGGGGGTGACAACTATTCACGTCAGAACTCAAATCCAGGTGCATGGAAATAAACTCCTGTTACCGTTACACCAAGTTATTTGTGCAAGGTTACTTCTTTTTTACATCTCACTTCATCCAATCACCTCTCGTAGAGTGTTTTATTACCATTATTGTTTTTTTTCTTCTAGAATCAAATCAAGTCCATATAAAAACTATTATTCCCGACATTCGACTTATATTTATTAATGTTTCAAAGTGTTTATCAACTCTTCTAGCGAAACATAAGAAAACGTTTGATTCTTCAGTATTATTATTTTAATTATTTAGTCATTCGCAACTCTATTCCCAGTATGCTTGCTTCTATATTTCTCAAGAATATACACAACAAACAAATAAATAAATAAATAGTTGAAGATTTAGGACACAAAAATGATGGGTTCAAATTTCAAAGAACTAATCCTGTGGAGTATATGTTATGCAAAATATACACGTAAAGCGAGTTTTTTCCACCGGAGAGCTATCTCTTACTTCATCGGAACGCAAATTAAAGTTTTAGAATTTGTCCGATCAACACAAAATCAAATTGGAATATTATCCGGCCCAGAAGTAAGTTTTACCTCAACCAACATGTTATTGTCCATGTTCGTAATAAAGGGAGTATTTCTATCCTGGAAAAATAAGATTTAAGATAGAGGGAAGGATTTTATTTAAGCTCTGTTTGTTTGTTTTTTTTTTTTAATGTGGTTTAATTATGTTTTTGAAATTTCTTAAGTTTTAAATTGATCTTTTAATATTTTTTAATTATTTTGATATCCCAGTATAAAAAATATTTTTTAAAAATAAAAATAAATATTATTTAATAAAAAATATTTTGAAATATAATTTTTTTCCAAACTCTCACAATTAAAAAACAATATAATAATAACGCTCAATGCAACTTTCTACACAATGACGCCCCCATCACTTCCCTCTCAAAACTTGCGACTGATAAATAATTTCATCAAGATCAGCATGTTTCTACACTAGGAGTAGTGATTTGTTTTTTAATAAAATAATATTTTGAATTTTTAATTTAAAAAAATTCACATTTTACGGAATGATAATAATAGCTCATTAATTTTTTCAGTGGATTCACTATATATTTTGATAATACAGCTCTATTCCTCGGTCAATCTGAATTGCCTAATGCTTATCCTGGACTAGACTGGCACTAGTAGAGTCTACGATAAAAATTAATAATAATAAAAAAAAACCTCGAGGCTTTAAACATTGGAGTAGTGACGTGGATATTCTTTTCAAACTAGCATAATTTAAATAACCATACTATGAAAAATAGTATTCGCAATAAAAATTTAATAGGTTGGATTATTCCTAGTAGAGCAACCGATTATATTGTGCTGCTGATTACCTTATTTATAGCAGCGTAATCAGATAATATTTAACTAATTGTGTTATTAATATTTAAAAATATAAAAAAAATAAGAAATATGTTAATAAAAGTATCATAACCCTTACATTTTCTAGTAAGCATTTGTTCCAAGATTTGGCACAAATGAATATTTGTTTGTTTGTTTATTGTATTTTGAAGGCTTTTATTCTTTCATCAGCGCAATTCTTTAGTTTTTTTTATTAATCATGCTATTAAAAATAGTGTGATTTCTTAAAATTTTATTAATTATATTGTGCTATTCTTGGTAAAAAAAAAACTAGTTAAATTATTTTTTAAAACTATATTAATTTATATAAAAAAATTCTCACCTATCATATTCAATTAATCAAATTTTAAATTTATTTTTTAGTAATTATAAATTTAAATCACCCAATAATCACTAAAAACTTATATTTAATAATTTCAGAACTACTAAATTTAATTAAGGTATGTGGCCAAACACTCACTTAAAAAGAAAAAAAAAAAAACTCTTAAGAATTGCTGTCCCATAAAAATTAGACAGCAATCAAAGGGCCCCTTTTGAGCGGGGCCGTCCTCACACCATTGATTAACATCGAATACATGGCACCACACGGGCCGCTTAACCTCTTCCCATACGTTTCTCCTTCTTTCGTTGAAGTCCTCTTGTCTCGATAAATACACCTCCCCTCCAAAGCTTCAGTTGTTAGCAGAGCTCACACAGAGAAAAAGAAAATCGCAGCTAAAAAACGTTTATCACTGACACCCTTCAAGATTTCTTTTATTTGTGTCCCTCTTGACTTTTGGTACTGAAAGACTCTGTTTTTCTCTCACAGAATCTCCTGGGAATGTGAGTTAAAGATTGTTTTCTAATGATCATTTAGTTGTGTCTTGTTAATGATTCTTAACCAATGTTTCTTTTGTTATGCCTTCATGATTTTAATAGGGTTTTTGACACGGGTTTTGTTTTTGGTTTTTTGTTTTTGTCGTCTTACTAAAATTTTCTTCTTTTCTCTCGTAACTTCTTCAACTGTATTGATGACAGAAAACAGAAAGAAGAAACAAACAAACTTTTCCAAGTGAAATGGCAGGGGAAGCAAAAGGGAGGAGGGAAGACTTGAACTTGTTTTCTGAGAAGCCGATGATGCTTGCTTTTGATGGTGGAAAGAGTGGGATTGGTGCAGGAGGTGTGGAAATCGAAGGCTTGGTGATCACTGAGTGGAAAGATATTCCTATGGAGCTGTTGTTAAGGATTGTTTCTCTTGTTGATGATAGGACCTTGATTATCGCTTCCGGGGTTTGCAGTGGATGGAGGGATGCTATTTGCTCGGGACTCACCCATCTGTGTCTCTCTTGGTATAACCTTTCTTCGTCTGTCTTCAATAATCAATATGTTGTGCAAGCTGATTGTAATTCTTTTGGGATTTTTGTTTTATTTAAGCTGTATCGATTGTATATAAAATTGCTCTTATCTCTTAATCCGACCCAGGTGATCATGCCTTTTGAGTTATTGAAGTGTTTCTTACTTAAGAGTTTATATGTGGTTTTTGAACAGAGCAACTTGTCCCGGATTGCCATCTTCTCCGAGGCCATGATCGAAAACATTGCTGATTGGTTATAGAAAGTAACATGGAAACATGCTATCTTTGCAAACTCGTAACCCTAATTCAGTGTTAATGTCACGTGCTGTAATCAGTTCTCATCATGGTAGTTTTTGATTTTTTTACGGGTAAATGAGTGATATACATAGACAATCAGAAATTCGTTTGCTTGTTTGCGAGGGGAATGTTAAAAGATTTGGTTGAGTTTACTCTGCATCAAGATTTTAGATTTGTTGTGTATAATTCCTAAAATTATTTCTAATCAACATTCAAGACCTTTTGAAAAGTAACCTTTTAGAAATTGTTCCGGCATATTATCAGGTCTTATTTTGTTGACCAATCTGTTCTGAATTTATTCTTCTTCATCATTGACCACGATAACATCTTGCATCAGCTCTTTTCTTCAGGTGCAAAAACAACATGAACAACTTGGTTCTATCTCTTGCTCCTAAATTTACAAAACTGCAAACTCTTGTGCTGCGCCAAGATAAACCACAACTCGAGGATAATTCTGTTGAGACTATTGCAAATTACTGTCATGATCTGCAGGACCTGGATCTCAGCAAAAGCTTTAAGCTTAGTGATCTCTCCTTGTATGCATTAGCTCACGGTTTTCCCAATCTTACCAAACTCAACATCAGTGGTTGTACGGCATTCAGTGATGTTTCTCTAGAGTATCTGACAGAATTTTGCCGAAAATTAAAAATTTTAAATCTCTGTGGATGTGTGAATGGTGCAACTGACCGTGCCTTGCAGGTTTATGCTTGTCACTATTATATATATATTCTTTTCTTTTTTTTTCCACCTGCCACTGAAGGGAGTTATATGGCTTACAAGTTTGGTAAACAATCTGCAGGCTATTGGACGCAACTGCAGTCAGTTGCAATCTTTGAATCTGGGATGGTGTGAGAATGTGAGTGATGTCGGAGTAATGAGTCTAGCAAACGGATGTCCTGATCTCAGGACCCTTGACTTGTGTGGTTGTGTCTGTATAACAGGTATTTTCAAATTTGGGGATGATTTTGCATCATTTCACAAGATGTTCTTACATTATTCCTTCACCAAAATGTATTTGTTAATTGGCTATAAGGCGCAAAATTTAACTGAACTGTCGAATGAGCAAGAGACTTAGAAACAATGCAATCCCAAGAATTCTCCTGGCCTGATCTATTATATTTGCAATCCTATGACTTTTTCCATAGTACTGGACGGTGCCCCTTTTTGGTAAGAGTATGAAATTGAGAAAGGTGATTCATTTTTAAAAATATCAAACTGATCCCGCAACCTGTTAATTCGACGTGAAAGGTATACTGCCAATTTGAATTTGACAGCAGATGTTATTTTCATGCTAAGGTTGTTTGGGTAGTTTGATTATGATGATGACTGATGGAATATTCACAATTTTTCTGCAGATGATAGCGTGATTGCTTTGGCAAACAGCTGTCCCCGTCTTAGATCCCTCTGTCTGTACTACTGCCGGAACATCACAGATAGAGCAATGTATTCCCTTGTCCACAACCGGGTGAAGAACAAGCCTGCAATGTGGGAATCGCTGAAAGGCAGGTATGATGAGGAAGGATTAAAGAGTCTCAACATCAGTCAGTGCACGGCAATCACACCTCCTGCTGTTCAGGCTCTATGTGACTCGTTCCCTGCACTTCATACCTGCTCAGGGAGGCATTCCCTCGTTATGAGTGGCTGTTCGAACTTAACTTCCGTGCACTGTGCCTGTGCTGTCCAAACCCACCAGACCGCAAGTTCGATTACTTATCCAGCACATTGAGCCCGTACATGCAGTTCTGAATTTAAAGCAACTGTGCATGTGAACCTGTAAAGGTAGAACTGTGCCCATGTAAATATGTGGTTGTGTTTAAGAGTTGACAATATGGATGCACACGGACAGCCCATTCATTGTTGCGAAATATGGTCTGTAAGTAAAGCTATGGGCATTTATCTGCTCTTGGTTGACCAAGGATGTTGGCGCCAAGTTTTGTCAAATGTGTGTATTGGTTGCTTACGATTTATTATGACAATTATAAACCTACCTTCATGTGATAATCAATCAAAATCATTGGCTATATGCCTTAGTGCTTCATATGATCTACCAAGGGGCACGCTTTCTTGAGAATTTTAAAGGTTGTGTCCGTTTCCTCGAATATGTAATGTACTTAAGATTTTTAGCAGAAAATATTTTGTCACGCGAAAACTCCTTAAAAGATCACAAATAAAAAGAACAAGAATTGGACTGATCATCTTTTGTATTCTCTTTTTATTAGCGTCTGAGGATGTTTAAGTGGCTCGGAAGTTAATTCGGCATTTAGGTTTTTTTCTTGCAGGTGGCGGTGCTTCCTGCGTTTCATTAGATCTGCTTCGACCTAGATCAAGAACCTTCCAGCCCAAGCTGTCATGTTCAGCTTTTGGAACTGCCTGCTAATGCCAGCGAGTTATTGTAGCTTTTGCTTCATTTCGCACTCAAAACGACTTGGGGAAAAATCAATCAAGAAACCCTAGTTATTCCTCTTGTCGTTTACCTGTCACTAGGAGGACAATTGGAGCCATGTCACCTCATCTTGGCCTTTTCTGATGGGCTGCTAGTGCGAGGAATGCAAAGTACATATAATGCCCCACCTCGCAGCATTGTTGGACTCATCATTCGAAGACGGCTTGAACTAGGAAAAAGTGCTCAATGCATTTCTGAAAAGTGCCCTTCCTATTCTATCAGAAAACAACCTCTACTTGACAAATAGAGTTCCGGTCGAATGGATAGTCAGTTCTATACGAGAGCTTACAATCAATGCGATTTGTTCTCTCTTTAATCAAATACGCACACAATATAAAATATAAATATAGCTTGTCCCCATCTATGATTAAAAGGAGGAAAACAGTGTGTTACGGCCTCAGAGTCGGCCTTTGGCATTTACATTTTGGTGCATCATTTGCTTTTGTACACGATCTCTTCATCATCCACATCAAATGCTGGATTGCACAGGCATCTGAATAGTCTGCCAATACCCTGCCAAAGCAAAAGATTACACTAATGACATTTTTCTCCTGGACTTAATTTACTATTAAATTCAGAATGATTTTCCTGGAATGCAGGTCTTAACAATTATGCTCTCATCGGGCATAAATTTAGAGCTAAAAAGAGAAAAGAAGATGCAGTCGAAACACGAATGCAACTGATGTATTAGCTCTAAGTGGTATTACAACATGCCTGAGTAAGTAGAGGAGTTCGATAGGATAATGCCCTTGGTGAATCTTCTTCACTACTGCTATCATCGTCGTCGTCGTCATCAGTTTCAACGGCATTTTTTCCCTTTGATGTTGCACCATTTCTTGATTGCCTTTCGTGCTGAATATTTTTTATAAAGCAATATCAAGTCCAAAATTACCAATTTTTCCGGAAAATGTTCATGGAATTACAAAGACAATATTGTGTAGTGATTATGATAAATAATCCACCTGAAAGATCCTCCCAAGAATTTTCAGTGCCAGAGCACGGGCTTTAAGCTCTTCTTTTCTAACATTATTTTCTTTTAGGACCTGCACAAAAAATAAAATTATGAGAAGAATCTTATGGAAGACCTTTATTTTTCAAGCAGTTGAAAAAACAGGTAGCTACTAGGGAGTAAATGCATTCCCAGTTCATCTGTGTTTTTCTCCAACAAAATCTTAAACAACTCAAAACAAACTAGATTTCCTAAATTCTAACCTTAAATGGAAGGTTAAACAAGAGTTAGAATATAAAAAGAAATAGTTCGTGAATAGTTCCTACTTGTGGATCAGAGAAGATAACCAAGGTTTTCTTGAGTTGAAATGGAGAGCCTCACCATTTGGCACACATGTATCACGGTAATTTCAATGTCCACTACATTCAGTTTCCATAACGAGTTCATCAATGTGTCTTTGTTTGAAAGTAAATGTGATTCAACATCACTTCCAGGGCCGCTTCCATCCATTTTAAATTGACGGCGCATATCTTCTTGAAGCTGGAGTAACTGAAAGGCACCTGGATTTGTTTTCCATATTTAGTTAGGTAAGCTTACTTGTGCACAGACACCCACAAACAATGCTATTACTAGAGGCAGAGATGTGGGTGTGGGGTGCTGATGTCTCATACCTTTTGCTGCCGTAATCTGTGACTTCCAGAAATGTCCTTTATTGCGAACCCACTCTGCCAAAAATGGCACCCCAAGATAAATTGCTTTCTTTCCAAGCTCTTGTGCTGCTTGTCTTGAATATATGTAGCCAATAGTATGTAATATATCCACTCCAAAAGCTGTATCTTTCAGTCAAACGAAATATTCAGCTACGCTGCGGAGTTTTCTAATCATAGAGAACCATAAAACTGCAGATGTATCAAGAAAAGGAAGGATGGGCGAGTTCAGTTTAATTTACCTGCATCAGAAAGCCTCTTGGCTTCTGATTCTGCACGCCTTAAGAATCCAATTCTGTCACCTTGAGCATATTGGTTAAGAAAATCTTTGAGAAATCTTGCTAGCTTTTCTTCTCTTTCTTTTTGGACAGCCTTCAATGAATAATCACAAACCGAAAACATAGACATGTTAGAAAAAGCTACACACTGCACACTTCCAGCATGTGTGATAAGAGGGATAGAAATTCTAAGCCACCGCTACTTTTGCAGAACTTCAAAGCTGAAACATTTAGTAGGATAAGGGTAAAAAGCACAGGTAGACGTCGAAGTCAAAATACATGGTACTCTGCTTTTCGTGAAATTACAGAGGAAAATGCAATGGCAGCGGCCAAACCAGCTGGAATTTCCTTGGTGGAGTGAAATAGTACAGTGTAAGCGTTATATGAGTGTGATGATATTACCTGCTATTGCATAATTGAGTTTAAATGTACTTACAGGATGATATTACCAGCTATTGCATAATTGAGTTTAAATGTACTTACACTACTGCTTACTTCTTAAGCACAAGACTTCATCAACTTGGTGAAATTCCATACCTTCAATTTCTCATGTACTTTATCAGGATTCCCACTTTCACTAGCTAATTCAGAAGAAGCCATTGATGTCACAGACAGATGTCCTACGTAGTCCTCAAATAGTTCACTTCCAAACAGAAGAGCGAATACAGCAGTGGGGTCAAGCATGGTTTCCCTGAGAAATAGGATATCAAATTATTTGAAGGAGAAGATACCGTACTGGGAAGACGAAGACAGCTATATTCAAATGGAAATCTACATCTTAATGACGCGTCAAATCTAAAAATAGATATTTACATGCCCAAATTGATGATCAAACTGCACTCGCTAAAAAGTATTCAGTGAAAAATGAATGAGCCATTATTTGAAAAGGGTTTTGCTACAGTGGGTAATATATATTAGTGACTAGAAAACTGTCTCAGTTGATCATTCTGCATTTTTGAAGCCAAGACATATATGGTGTATATTTTCAAGCAAACCTCAGGGACTAGAATCATCTTTAAACAGGATTAGAGCAAATTACAAAAGAAAAAAAAAAAACCTTGATATGCTATACTTTCCATTTCGATCATATGCATCTCTTTGCACTGGATCACTCAGAACTTGATAAGCTTCACCTAAAACCTGCCAAAAGTTAAAATTGTTTAAACCCTTTGTAGTTTCCAATCAATAATTTGTGACTAGATTCTCTATGCTTGATATGTGAATTTGTGTTCTGGTACATTAGACACTCCACATTTACTAGGGGTGCACGAGAAACATACTAGCCATATAATGATGGATATAGCAAAAGAAAGATGACTCCTGACACCCTCATCCCTAATTGAGCATTTTCCTTGCATTTCCCTAATTATTTTTAAGAAAAGAATCAGACATTTGAAAAGGAAAAGGATGTGGTCTGTGTCCATGCTGAAGGGATAAATAATCATCATAAAAGGGTGAACTTGCCTGAAATCTCTCTGCAGCCTGTGGATCATCTGGATTTTTGTCTGGATGAACTTGCCTGGCCTGTAAAATATAATATATCTCTCTCTTATGGTTAGCCATGGTGTAAAGAACAAAAACTCTTACAGATTTACAATATAAAATCGTCAGGCAAACAAATTCGACGCAAGGAAGATCAGCATTTTTTACTTTTTGAAAGGCATCAGGTTCCATTAAAAAGAAAATCAAAATTTTCGTTACCTTTTAAACTTAATTTAGATTATAATTCACTCTTTACCAGTCTAAGTAAAAGCAGCCTGGATATTTTTCTTAACTCAAATTGATCACAGAGAAACCAAAACTAAAACACTAGATTTTGCGTTTCAGGCGTCACTAGTAGCCATATAACTCTGCTAACTACATTCGGTAACACAGCGTCAAACAATATATATATATAGGTCCTCTCTAAGTGATCAAACCTTAAGATAATAAGCTTTGCGAATCTCCTCCTCTGAAGCAGATGGGCTGACACCAAGAACATCATAGTACTCACTTTCCTTCACCATCCCTGATTGTGTTTATAGAGTAAGAAAGTGAAATGATGGACTGGAGCTTCTTCTCCAAGGAGTTGGAGAGTCAGAAATGTTTTGGGAAATGAAAAGATGATAGGAAAAGAGATGAGAATGTAGGAAAAGTCAGTTGAGTGTGAGAGAGATGGCCATATTAAGGAGAGCCCCACTAGCTTCTATTGCCTTTCCAGTTCTTCACTGCAATAAACAAATACCTGGAACGGCCTTTTCGCGGGAGCAAAACAGTATTTTAACAGTGACCAAGGTGGCGCATATGATTTCCATTGATTTCAGGTCGGAGGGCTGTCGTTGGGCTTGGGCTAGAGTTTAGAGGGCTCGTCCATGGGTGGGCTTGATAAAGGTAGGCTCTATGATCTAGCCCCAGAAGGAGATTGGGTGGACCTCCTCAAAAGGGAAGGTCTCCTGAATGATCTTCCCTCGTTCTTTTCCTGATGATAAAGGAAGGTTGCTTTTGGGGATTGAGCATCATGAGAAGGAACGTGGTATGTGTTGGCTCCACGACACAAAAGAATAGCACCAGTCAAGCTACAGCATCTGCATTTTTATGGGGTTGCCGTTAAACTGGTTTTTTTATTAAATTCTAATTTTTTGAAATTAATTTTTATATTATTTTAATGTTCTAATTTAAAAAAATATAATTAATATATATTATTTTAATATATTTTTAAATAAAAAAATACTTTAAAAATCCAGATCACACTCATAAATAAATACAGCAAAAGCAACGGTCCATCGAGATGGGGCTGGAAGGGCCTTTACTCGGGCTAGATGTTTGTGTCTGAGTGCGGTGCCGTTTAGTAGGAAAACTGGTTGGCAAAAACCCAAATTACAAAAGTAAAGGTCCTACCGGGAGTCGAACCCAGGTCGCTGGATTCAAAGTCCAGAGTGCTAACCACTACACCATAGAACCATTTATGTCAGGCTTTGTAAATTAATAGTATTATTGAAATATTTAATTTTGAACCATCGATCTCTCTTTCCAGGGGATAGTATGCAACTAAGAAAGGGTTGTGGCAATCAGCAAAGGCAGCGGGAGCAGGAAGTATTTTTGGTGTTTTGCCAATGTGATCAAATTCTTTCACGCAGCAGAAAAACCCGAAGTGTCATTATTGACTATTATTATTTGACAGGCGTCGTATTCAAATTTGCCAGATGCCACTTTCAAGGTATTCTTCGCTGGATTATACTTGTACAAGATTTTGTTTTCGCGCATGTAGTGAAGGAAATTTTGTTGGGCTTTTTTCTCTTTGTTGTACTTCACCGCAAAAGACACTCTCGAGTTACTGTACCTGAGGCATGTTGCTTTTCCTTTTTGCGAGATATAATAGTTTTGTAGGAGATTTGTGGCTGCAGGCATAATCATTCCTTCCCCCAGCTGCACATCTTCTTTCGTTGTATTATTATTATACCTTCTTAAAGCGATTTCGATGTATTGCAGGATCTACGAAGAAAACCTCCAGTTACTGGCACCCTATTCTCATGGCATGATACTCTACAATTTAGCCTAACTAGAGATATCCATGAAGAACTTGGAATTGGTAATTGACTAAAACCGTGCCAAAAGTGGACACCAGCATCACTTGATCTGTAAAGCCGAGATAGTGAGATCCCAACATACCACTCCAAATATATATATATATATGAACATCCTAAGAGATGTTCTAGAGTCCCTTAAGAGGTCACAATGATTTTTTTGTGAACAACATGTGGAAAATTTAGGCCACATCATCTCATCAAATGGTATTGTTGCTGATCTTAAGAACACAGAGGCTATTATTGAGAGGGTTTCTAGGGTTGGAAGGATACTATTGCAAATTCTTTAAAGGACTTGGAATTACAAGCAAACCTCTAATATATTTGCTAAAGAAGGAAAATTTAAGTTGGGACCAGAAATCTTAAGAGACTTTTAATCATTTGAAGGTTGCCTTGTGTCAAGCTCCTATTTTTGCATTACTAAATTTCAAATATGCTATTATACTACAAACAAGTGATTGTTCTAATAGGTTAGGAGCAGGAAGAGAGGCCATTTTCCTTTTTTTAGCAAGGCACTGAGTCTCAGACATCAAATGTTATCCATCCACGAAAAAGAGTGTTCGATAATATTAGTAGTTGTGGATAAGTGGAGACACTATTTAGAGAATAACTTGTTTATAATCAAAACTAATCATGAAATTTAAAACTACGTACTGAAACAGAAGGGTATCTAAATTCTTACAGGAGCTGAAATTTATGTTCAATTGCTCATCCATGAAGGTCTTGATAAAAAGAATGGTAAATGAGTGTGATGTACGCAAATAAGCCAAATCAGAAAGAATAGCTTATCCTGGACTGCTACAACATTTACTAACTTTAAAGGCATATGGAGGAATATTACAAAGGATTCCATTGACGGACTTCTACTGTTATAAGAAAAAAGACACCATATTGGTGATTATTAAAAAATTCACGAAGCATAGTAATTTTATTGTTCTTAAACATCCTTTCACGACACCATTTGGAGGGAATTGTTCAATTTCCTGGGAGTTAGGCTGCTTATGAGCTCTTCATTCCACCCTGGCCAATCTAAATGAGTCAATCAGTTCTTGGAAATACACTTAAGATGCATGATTATACATGCCCCTAAGAAGTGGATTCATTAGCCCAATAGTGGTATAACTCAAGTTACCACACTTGTATAAAAACAAGCCCATTTCAAGCCTTGAATGGCTATTCACCTCCTCGTAGAGAGTTGCTTGCATAGGAGGTGACTGCAGTACTAGCTGTTGTGGAGGATATGATATAACAAAGAATTAACATGGACCAGGTGTTAAAGACTCAACTTGGGGCAGCGAGGCAAATGATGAAGCATGTTAAAGACGAAGGTAAGACTAACAGGGGATTTCAAGTGGGGGATCAGATGTTTCTCAAGTTACATCCTTTACCTCTACGAATAAATTTCAAACTGAATCCAAGGTTCTCTAGCCCATTTATGATTATTGAGAAGATTGGGCATGTGGCTTATAAACTACAGCTGCCACCGGGATCTTCCACTCACCTTGTGTTCCATGTTTCGCTACTTGAGAAAAAAAATAGGTGGGAACAAATATTGTAGTAGCTTCAAAGCTACTAAAAATGGATGAGTATGGCCGAATTAAAGAGCAACCATGTTGGAGAAAAAGATCATGAAGAAGGGTAACAAAGCAGTAGCAATGGGATCAATTAGATGGTTTCAACTTACTTTCAGGAGATGCTACGCGGGAAGACTTGGAGGAATTACATGAGCAATTTCCTGATTTTGAAATGTACTTTTAAGGGCAAGAATCCTTGATGAAGAGTTATTGTTAGTGATAACATATTGGTAAAGCGAAAGGAGCAGAATCAGTGGTGAGAAGCAGGGTGGGAAGTAGCGAATTCGCAGAATACCTTACACATGCTTATTAGTCTGTTAATTAGTTGTAATCAGTTGGAAGGTAGTTAGTTGTTAGTTTTGGTAGTTAAGCAAGGAATAAACTGGTATATAGAGTAGTGTGAGAGACATGCAAACCAAGTAATAAAGATTTGCCATTTTTTTTATAATTTTGCAGACTCCCTTCTTCTTCTGCTAAAAGATTATCAAATTCTATGTTTACACTCTTATTTGTTCTGCAAAATTCTATGTTTACACTCTTATTTCTTACGATTCTCTTTACTTTTCTGCATGGTTTTTTCCGCCGGAGGATAGATTACAAAGTCATCTCTCAGATGTGTTTGTATTTTTATTTATTTTTATAATCAACAGCTTCGCCTCCGCTAATTCTTGAAATACAGGAAGCAGTCTCCGAGCAAGTTAGATTTTTTTTTGGTTATTTAAATTATGTTCCTTAATTCATAAGTTTTTTTTTTTAAGCTCTTAAATCTTTAGAAGAATTTTATCAATTTGCTCGTTCTCAGAAGTTACTTGGATGAAATGCGTACTCCTCTCAAAAGCTTTCAGTTGAGCTGCCTGCAAGGGGCATTGAGAGAATGAGATATCGTGCGCATGGATTGGCTTTGTTGAAAATCAGCTCCGAAAAATGAGCTCCTGGTCTATTGGAATTTGGACAGAATCACCTTCACTTTGAAGAGGATGCTCTGGATTTTCTTTCGTTATTATTTTTTTTTTTTGTGGGGTGTAATTTGTAAGTATACTGTGGATTTGTTGGTTTTTCAACATGTTTTGATTTCTCGAAGAGTCCCCTGTTCACACAATCTTAAATATTGGAGCACGAGCATCATATAACAGAAAATTATGGTTCCCTGTTCAACAAGTTTTGAAGCCATTTCTTTTTTCACTTCCAGTGTTTTGATGTCATTTTCTGAACATGCACTTAGAGTTTATTTTCTTAAATTATTAACAGTACTGTTTAAAAAAAAAAACAATAATCTGCAGTACTTCTATGCAGAGCAAGATTATAAACTGAACTTGTGAAAGCAGTGGCATCCTGATCTTTTATTCACCTAAGGTACTCGTCGGTGTTGAAACAGTACTAATTTCACAAGCTGTATGTTGATGTCACAGATGCCTTGTCAGAAACTGTATGATCTGGTGATTTCAGTGGCAGTTTCATTCAGTTGATGATTGGAAACTGCAAGCATAATTCACAGTGATAGCGTATAGCAATCATCGGCATCAGAAGCTCCATCAGAAGGAAAAATAATCCTGTGCAGAAGATTCGTCTAAAGAGTAGAAGGATTGCGCATTAGTCTCTTTCTTTAGGCCAATCTGGCCATCTTAATGAGAATGTCTGTCATAGAGAAGACTGCACATTTAGATGCGAGCATTTGCCCCGCGCCCGTTTAGACTGACTTTATGATTCTGTGCCCAAATGCATAGCCATCTACCCCTTGGCTCAACTGTTAGCAGGTTATGATTCTGTGCCCAAAAGCATAGCCATCTACCCCTTAGCTCAACTGTTAGCAGGAATTCAAGTGGAGGTATCTGTTGCTTCACTACTGCTGGGAAGAAATTTTGGTCTTATTATAAACTGGGTTTATGCCCCTCCAGCTGTGCATTGTTTTCTACAGTATCCATGACCGGATTAACCAGCCATGTTCACCATTGAATTATCTAGGCTTTCATTCTCCGCCTGAGAAGTTAGAGGGAATAAAATTTGTCTTTTGAACGCTCACTTTTCATACAAACTCCACGACGACGGAGTTTTGTGTTCTTGGATTGGTGCATTTGAAGTGAAAGAAGCAGAAATCACCAAGTAGGATTCAGATCTTAAGGCGTGTCACAAATTTTATGGATGATTTGACCTCTGCTCCTTTTCCTTTTCTTTTTTCTCAATTTTGTTTTTTGGTACACGTTTCACAATTTCGTGAGCAACGGTGTTTGTAGTTTTATTTTGCTAATTTCATAGCTATTTTGGTGTTTAATTGGCCATCTGTTTCATACTATTGAAATAATTTTTGCATTTGTAATAAATATCAGATCCAATTTCTAGACTATAGATTCAGCTTTAAAGAAATACCCAAATATATATATATATATATAAAAGATAACAGAACAGCCCCCGCCATTACATTGCATTCTGCCCTGCTAAGCGCGAAGTCCTTGGAATAATTAATCATGACAACGGAAAACTCCATCTGACAAGGTCAATTTCTGATTTTAAGGAGCTTACAGCAAGAAACCCACTACAGAGCCAGTATTGTACTGATACATCAACATAGATAATCAACTGGAAAATTCAGCCGCTAGCCTGTAACAGTGGTCGACTAAACTCTATCCAAACGAATGGCTAAAAATTGCGCTGATAAAAACTTTTTTCTTTCGGTCAACGATGCTGCTTAATGGCTATTAAATCAACAAAATAAACAAAGACGGGCTAAACTATTTGATCATGGGTATAAAAATAAGGTTGTCATCACTGTGATAACTTTAAATCTCGATGTGCCCGCTCATGAGTTCTCAAATCAGACGACAACACAGGTGGCCAATCAAATCGGACGACGACGCAGGTAATGTTGTCAGTGCTCCCCCGTGCATAAGCTTCTTGTATTAGTTTTCTTGAAGCTGCTTCTGCATCTGTTATATCTTGCACTAGTGCTACTGCATCCTGGAAGCACATAAAAGCTACCACGTTAACCTGCTACATTCAACTAAAATGGACTTATAATTGTGCAGGGTAGTTATCTCGATCCAGCAGTACTCAACCAGAAAACATGTTTTCAAGCTTCCATGACAGTAAATGTAGTTTTACTATTAATTTAAACATCCTACTGCCAGAATTCGTGATTTTCACAAATCCTAACTGAATTTCCCATGATAAGAGGCTATTCTAAAAGGGAAGCAAACCTTTTGACAGACAGAAAGCATCCTTGCCAACACAATCACAAGCTTACCGGTCTATAACTAGTTTCAAACTTCGATGGTTTGGGCAGATGTAATCCTCCAGGAATACAATTCCTAGAGTAACTTTCTCTAGAATGGCAGACTGTATCATACATTAAGTGCATGCCTCTTGAATAAAGATCTAGCACGTACTACATCATCCATAACACTCAGATGAATTAAAATACCCATTTTATTGACTTCAAACTTCAAAATCACCATTCCCTCTATGAATTTTCAATGATAAAAAATCATGTACTTACTATTAACAGTTCAGCCAAATTTCTACCATCAATAAGAGAATGATTTGGGGTCCAACTCTGAGTCTAATGGTTCCTTGGGTACCATAAATTAGGGCAAAGGAGGCAAGAAAGAGAGGGCAAGTGGGAACAAATAGAAAGGGCACATTTTTCCTTTATGCTCTCAGGACATCCAGGAGGAGGAAAAGAACCAATTACTGCCAAGATCCACTCTCATCAACTGGAGACCAAGGATATCTCGTCCCAGCTATTCAACACTAGTAACCCTTTGTGCGTGTGCCTAGCCCCACCCACTCCCCCAACACCCCCCCTCCCGAGCTTTTGGATACAAATAATATTATTCTTCATGCATGGTACTGACATCAACAATTTTCAATGATAGGAAAGACTTCCGAAGATTTTGCACAATCCTTTTAGAGCAGAAAAGCCTGACCTTATTTGTTAGGGCATTCCATAGCCCATCGCTTGCAACAATTATAAATTCTACACCATCAATTTCTTCTTCCTAAACATTGGAACAGAAACGATCATTAGTGATGTGGAATTAAACAAGAAAAGCAAATAGACATGTGATAATGGTAAAGTCCAGTTTCCCTGCTATATTTCCCTTCCATATTTCCACAATGAATAAAATGGCAACAAGATCACACATAAAAACAGTATAAACTAGCATATGATTATTTTTGCTCCCCAAAACCACCTGAATTTCTGGCTCAGCAACAACATATGGCTTAAGTAGCTTATCCCCAAATGCACGAGAAACAGCAAGCACGCCACCCACTCGCCATGTTCCTAGAAATTTTAGCAACAGGTTAGAGATATTTTTCATAAAACTTTTGGCCAGTACTTCATCAAACCTGTATCATAATATCGAGCATAAAAATAAATTAGTGGCATATAATAGAATCATTTGCCTTCCCTACAACTAAATGCCAGCACCAGCAAAGCTCTCCCAACTTGCACCCATAATGGAAAATGGTTCCAAAATCTGATTTTTAAAAATTAAATCAAGAAAAGGCCTACTATACCCACATTCAAGAAAAATAAATGAACAAGGCCAGCACATTAAAAGAGCTTGAAATTATGTTTCTACATGTAAAAGCAAGAGCAGACAGCCAAAACCTACAAGTCAACTTACTATTAAACCTTTGTTAAAAAACTCTGGAAAGTTTTCAAGTTAATTTATAGAAGAAATTGATCAAGCAAAGCAGAGTTTTAGCAGTTCATCTCCAGTCTCCAAGAAATTAATGAGATTGTTAGAAATCTAAGTTTGCTTAGCTGAAAAGGCATCCACAGGCTGAAATGGCAATATCCATGTGAAATTCATTCTGCACAAGTATACAACAAATGCAGATGAAGGAACAATGAAGGAATACATATTTCTCAAGATGATCAAGTTTCACCTGCCCACACAACGAAACCTCCAGCCTCTTCAATCCTTTTGCGTTCATCAGATCTATCAGGTTTATGGTCAATAGACAATGGAATAGCTACAAATAAAATATAATAAAAGTCATACAATATACAAATACAATTCATAAATGTAATTCTTAACTACCCTTTATCTAATAAAACTTTTGAAATTACAAGGGAACTTTGGAACTCTTTCCTTAAAGAGACCTCGTAAAAGCATCTTTCTGACCTGGTATCATTATTCATCAACCTATGTTTACTCGTGTATAAATAACCAGTTTCCGTAATTCTTAATTCTATTTCATGCCATTTTATACTACATCCCTTTTTCACTAAGAATTTACGATGCCACAAGAATACTTAGACTACCACCACTTATAATTCAGTCTTGACAGAGAAATGAGCCACCTGAACCAGCTCTACAGGCAACAACTCGAGAATCGCCAACATTAGCAACAAGCAACCGGTCCCCTAGAAGAACAGCAGTTGACGCAGTTGACCCAGCATCTTTTTGATGGGCCTTTTCTTCATGGAGGTATTCTGCATCAGTCTGCTTAAATGCTTCAACTGCAACAAAATACTAGGTATCAACATCAGTCAACATTGCACTCATTCAATACAAACACAATTCCATACCAATTGCTGTCTTTGTGTCTCTGATAAAATCAGGGTGGCTGCTTAAATTCTTGAAAAGGTTATTTTTCAGATATTCTGCGGTTCTAGCACCTCCATGGCCTAAATAAGACACCATGAGTGAGTACCCGTTAAGTTTAAAACACACTCTTAATTTGATGAATTTAAGGAAATGAAGAGCTGAGGCAAATACCATCAAAAACACCGAAGAAGGCAACCATTTGACCATCAACTTCAGAAATACTAGTCTCATAGAAATCCTCCATGGAAGCTCTTTTACCCTTAAAACTCGAATATCCATAACTAAATTGAGCACCTCCGCTTCCATTAAGAAAGCTGCAAACCATAACAATAACTGACTTGTAAAAATATTTACTTCAATTTTGATAATCTAACACTTAATATTTCGGATCGAACCAAATACAAGTTCAAAATCCAAAACTATAAGAGCAAAATAGAAAAAGCAACATAAAAATAATTTTTTTGAAGAAAAAAAACAAATAAACCTGATGCCGCCGCCGCTGAAAAGGGCATCGGGATCTCTACCAGAGATCATAGTAATATTTGAGCTTAGAGAAGTTGATTCTGATTGTGATTGGTGACGTGGTGGTGGCGAAGGTAGTGGGGGGTGGGCGTCGACGTCATCCCCGACTGGGGAAAGAGGAGAAGTGGAGTCCGTCAAGTTGATTGGTTGGAATAGTTGACTTAAAGGAAAAGTAAAGGCAGATGATGGTAATGTGGTAGAGTGGCGTGTAGATGATTTTAAGTTGAAGAAGAATATTTTATTCTATTTATTAGTAATTAAAGAAAATGCTTCTTCTCCGCACCAGCAGGTATTTTATTAAATTGTTTCCTTGGATAGTGAGTGTAATAGTTGTGATGGTGGTTTGTTAAAGTATTTTTTTATTTATAAATATATTAAAAAGTTATTTTTTATTTTAGTGTATTAAAATAATCTAAAAAAATAATTTAAAATGTAAAAAAATCAAAACTTTCAACAACAAAAACAAATACGTTATTAGTTGATTGCATTAACAAAAAACCAAGGGAAGAAGGTGGGATGCTGTACTCTAAAACTCAAAACACTATTTTTTGACAAATTTGTGCCATATTCAAAAAATTATCCGGCTAGGCTTAGAGGGCAAGATGGTCTTTTAGTATTCTTCAATGTTTTCTTTAAATTGTTTGGGGTAAATTAGTCTTTTAAAACAGTTAAATTATTTAATTATCTAGAGGAAAAAAATAATGGCTTAAATCTAGGGACTTGTACATCTTTTTTATTTTTTCTATTAAAGTTTAATTACTTAATCACCTCATGTTTAAAATTAACAACACTGTATTGGTGTTTTTATCATGGTTTTTTGGGCAGGTAGACAACCACCGCATCCTTCGAATAGTGTTTGCATGGTTGTTTCATCATCAAATATCTTTTTTTATGAAAATGTTTTAAAAGTCTTGATATCATCTCCATGATATAATGGTATATGCGTCAAACACGCTTCTAGTTTGCATAAATACTTTTTTTTCTTTTCATTATTCTCTTTATTCACCTCAAATTATATGCCAACCCTTTTAAAATTCTATATTAGTCCTTTTACTCTTTTTTTGTTAACATTTAGTTTATATCATTTCAATTACTATTTATTTTATTTTGAAAAATTTATAAAAATAATCTTTTTTAATTTAACCCTTTTTATTTTTTTTTATCTTTCAAATTCAGTTTTCATTCTTCTTATTGTTATTTACTTTGTTTGGGGTTATTTTTTATTTGATTTTTTAATAATTTTACCCTTCTTAAATTGTTTTTCCCAATAAATTTTATTTCCGTTCTTTTAATTTTTCCTTTTTTACCTTTATGTATTTTTTAAATTAATATTTTTTTTTCATGATTTAATTCTTTAACATTAAATTAGTTGGAAGTTAAACTTCTTGGTCGAACCCGGATTCAAGATTTCACGAATTATAAGTTTTAGATATTCAATTAGATTTAAGAGGTTAGCATCAAGTTTTTTTGGTTTTTTTATTTTCCTTCATTTAAGTTTTTTTATTTATTTTAATCCTCCAATATTTATTAAACTAGATACCAAGTTCCACTCTTTTTATTTATTTGCTCTCTGAAAAAACATTTGTTGACATTAAAAATAACCTTAGTTATCTCGGATCTTTTTTTATCTTTCTTTGTTGATTTTTTTGGCCAATTTTTTAAACTAATATTTTTTAAAAATTATGAAATTAAGATTCTTTTATAATTTCATACACCTTTAAGTTTTTTAATCTTTCAAGTATAGTCTCTATTTTTTATTACTATTTGTTTTATATGGAATAATTTTATTTTTTTTTACAATTCCATCCTTATTAAGTTTTTTTTTCTCGTCAAATTTTATCTCTATTCTTTTTATTATTTTTTATATTTTTTTGATGGATTTTTTAAATTTATGTTTTTTTATATATTTTATTATTTGACATTAAATTAATTAAAAATCAACTTTTGTAAACTAACCCATTATTCAACTTTTGTAAACTAATCCATTATTGAGATGTTTGTTCTTTGTTAGTTTACTTTGACTAGCCAACATTAAAATAATTATGAAATGAACCTTTTAATTCATTTTGAATTTAAAATTTAATGGGTTATGAATTCGAGATTTTAACCTAGATTTAGAAAGTTTATCTAAATTAGCTTGATTTATTTTTTAAAAAAAAAACTTATGTTTTTTTAATTTTATTACTAATAATTTATATCATTGACAATCAGACTTATCTTTTCTCTATCTTTTTTCTATGCAATGTTTTTATGAATTTTTATAAATTAATTATTTCAATTAATTTTATATTGCATTAAATTGATGTTAGTTGTCGAATGAAATATTTTTTTATGTATTGTTAGAATCAAATAATAATATAATTAATTATGCTTGATGATTTAATACAAGAGAGTATGGATGTTGTATTTGCATCATGAATAACACATTTTATTGAAATACTGATAAGTTGATGAATTTGATATTTACTTTGAATTATATTAATTTGTTATAAATCTAAATTTGATTTAATGCAATTGAGCTTCATAAATTATGTGTAATTATTGGTAAAAAAAATTTAACATTAAATTTTAAGAATTTAATATATATCTTGTTAATTAGGACTAGAGTGATGTAATTTAATTAAAATTACATCTAATTGATCAAAAATCAAATTATATATATATATATAATGTCTTATGTATAATTCTTGTATAGGAGTCCAAATTTTATTAAAATTATAAAATTTTTAACTTTCTAAAATCATTAACTAAATTAAAAGTAAGATTAACAACATAAATAATAATTTTAAATTAAAAATAAGATTAACAACATAAATAATAATTTTTTTTGTTGTATTTAGATGCTCAGAAAATTTATTATTAAAAGGGACAATAACTTCATTAAAAATTTTCTAGCTCAGTCAATTAATCAATCAGTTTATCTTGTGACCGGAACTAATTAACCAATTTATAACAAAACTATAATTTTTATGAATCATTTTGTTCTAATATATTTTATAAATCAAAACATACATTCAACTTGTAAACTAAAAATTAAACCACAATTAAGATCTTTAAAATTTATTATTCACATAAAAACTTATCTCGGTTTTTTAATTTCAACTAATATGTTGATCTAACAATTAAAGTTAATGAAATAAAATGAAAGATCAATTTATAAAAAATTGACTAAATGAGATTAATTATAATCTTATCACAATTATCAAAAATTAATTGATAGCAAAATTACCAACCATGATATTTGATATTTAAAGTATATTTAAGATTGTGATAAAAAAGACAGTTTAAAATGTTTTTTATTTAAAAATATATTAAAATAAAAAAAATTATTTTTAATATCAATGTATTAAAACAATTTAAAAACATAAAAAAATATTTATTTTAATCAAAACAAAAAAAATTCAAAAGTTTTAGAAACATGACTTACACCACCACATTTCCAAACATAACCTTAATCAAATATCATATTTCTAAACCACGACATCCTATAAGTGTTTATTTCACCCAAACTTTTTACTCCTTTTATCCCTGATAATTTGCGCCCCGATAGAGGCTTAACTGGAGTTGAAACAAAATCATAGAAAATAGCCAATGGCTCAAAATAAAAATAAAACAAAATAAGGAGCATATTCACATTAAAGTGATAACTATTTGCAGGGGGCCGAACCGGGGAAAAAAAAAAAAAAACCAAATTTTCTATTGAAGGGTACACTCATGAAGTTTATATCACTGGATGATATGCTCAAAGTTCTGCGAGTCTTGTTTCTTCCCTGGAGAATTGTGCACCGAAGAATGAGCTCATGCGTTTCTAATATATCCCCATTTTCTTTCTCCTTTATGTTCACAAAATTCTAGCCCAGATTTTCCTTCCTTTTAGCTCATTATACTTTGTCCCCAATAGAAGGGGAGCAGGGAATAAAAGAAATTCATGAGAAGTAACCGGAAAATAAATCTGGTCAAATAACGGAAAGAACATGGATTCAACCAAATAATATCAATTTATATATATATATATATATAACTAATGCACAGCTTAATGTTGAAGGTTGACGTAAAACACAATATTATATCGAAGATGACAGGAAAAGCAGAGGATACTCGATAAAGACAGTAGCAAGAGTTCAACCCTGCAATTACCATGAGCAACAACTACTGGTTGTAACATCCTCTGGAGGCTTCTGTTTAAAGATGTTCTTTTTCACACTACTAGAGCCTTCAGCCAGCAGACTAGGCGTTTCCAAAATCTGCATATCAACATAAAACAATCATCACCATTCATGGTTAGCATCACGATTGAAGAAAATGCATGCAGCGTGCTAAAATATGAAAACACAGGTTGCTTTACCACCCGTAGTTCTACACATAAGTTCCATTTTGAAAGCATGAAATTCTGCCTTCCAATGCTAAGCAAAGCGTGATGCAAAACTCAAAACTTTAAAACATCATTTTAAAAGAATTAGACAATAACTATATAAATTTGCACCAGAAGAAAGGATCAAATTCACTCAAATGCAACAAACATGTTTCGTAGATTGTCAATTGAAACAGATAAAAAGTACTTCAAAGTTGAATTAGTAGCAAATGTTGATCAGAGAAGGGAACACACGGGGCAGCAAATGTAATCTTCAAAGTTTCAAATTAAGAAAACATACAGAACAAACCTAAACTTCGCCCAACAAAATTAAGTGCTTTAACGGATTACAAAACAAAGAACTACGGGGCAGGTGCTAGAATTTCATCTACCTTTAAAACAAGTTCCTCAAAGCATTGCTCCACATTGACTCTAGTTTTTGCACTACACTCAAGGAAAAGGCATCCATATTCCCTAGCAAAGTCAATACCCTCTTTTTTGGTGACAACCCTTTCGCTCTCCTGTAAAATAAAGAGAATGGATTAAATGTTGGTGAAAGCATTGATCTGTAAAAACCTTTTGATATGCTACCTACAAAAAAGACACATGCTTGATGTTGTTGTATCTAAGAAGCCTTTGAAAAATCATAAGAGAAATTCAGAACCATACATATAGATGCATGCACGGACAAATGCTTGTTAAATATATAAATGTGTGTTGTGTGTGTATGTGAACACTTGAAATGATATTGAAACAGTGAAAAGGCTGTAAATCCATCCTCATCTAGAAAGAGAAAAGAAAAGAGCAAATCCTTATCACACCCTCCATAGTACAAATAATTTGCAGTGCAATTTTATACATACCTTATCAACTTTGTTTCCAACAAGCATCTTGATGCAATCCTGATTTGTTGAGTACAAATCAATTTCCTTTGCCCATATTTCAGATAGATTTGTAAATGTTTCTCGTCGTGTTACATCATACACTGTACTAATTCCAAAGACAACAGCATTAAGCAAGGAGTGAGATAAGAACAACTGAAACCAAAGCAACAATCTGTCCCTTCCAACAATTTGTAGATAGTTCTTTCGCAAGTATAAGTAAATTATTTATAATCAGTCCCCAAGTCCATGTGATGAATAGATCCAATTACACAGAGAGAATATCAACCATACATTACAGTAGAGTTAAATATCAACTTTTCCCGGATAAGCTTCAGAGAGCATTTAAGGGCTGGGCAAGAAAACAAGACAAAACACAAGGGAGGAATAAACAAGATGAAAACACATACCCATAATTATCCCTTGAGCTCCTCTGTAATAAGAACTAGTTAGAGTTCTAAACCTCTCTTGTCCAGCTGCAACATGAAAAAATGGAAAAAATAAGCCTTCATCGACCCAATCAACCAAGCAAAACTAAAGCATTCCCTTCTAGCCAGAGGAACTGTTATTCCCTGATCAGAAATTCCTCCAGACCACGATGCATCAACCAATCACGGCCAATCTCTGTATTCTAATGACAACATTATGTAAAAACAAATTCTAATTTAATTGAACGTTTACGTAAACAAACCATTACCAGACAGACAGTTACCTGTGTCCCAGATAGCAAGCTTCAACTTTTTCCCACCTATGGTGACATGCTTTACTTTAAAATCCACACCTACAAATTTACGGAAATAAATAAATAAATCTTAGAGCTACACTAAAACTAATTTTACAAACAATTGATCTGTATTCCATAACCCAAAAACATAACATCGATACAAAGACTAGCCGCTGCAAGTATAAAAGCAAGAGAGGTTGCCCATTAAGTCTGCAGATACTCAAAACATAATATATATATATAAAACAATACTCAATTAATGAGAGAAAGAAAAATATAAGCTGACCAATGGTAGGAGAAAGATCCTCAAAATTCTTGGACGTGAAACTCAAAAGCAGAGTACTCTTTCCCACACCAGAATCCCCAATTAACAACAACTTGAACAAGTACTCAAACTCCTGCTGACTCGTCGACGGTACTTCCATTATTCTACAATCCAATCCCCAGATAACATAAACACAAAAAAAAAAACAATGCAAAACGCCAAATGAACATTAACAAAATAATTAGACAAAAACATGTGTATAAATTTTATAGAATAGACAGAGAGTCGGTACCTGGGAATTGGTGAGGGGAGAAGGTTAGGGTTAGATCTAAGGTGGTTGTGTTTTGTTATGAGAGGGGGGGGGAG